>JACEFZ010001441.1:0-12500 GCA_014155875.1 Cepaea nemoralis
TTTTTAGAATAGCGTTAGGAGTTTGTGGTCACTCATAGATAGAGTTAGCATAGGGTTAGCAGTTTGTGTTAGATAATTCTGTGGCTGTATATTGTGTAATGCATTAGCGGCTGTTTACCGCTTGTAAGCGAGCCAACGGCAATAAAATGGACCATGCATTTTGCCTCCCACACGACTTGCAAGTTGTCTTGTATGAGTGTGTGAGAAGTACCCGATGATGCCTGTCAGTTAAGTTGTTGACAAACTTGAATGTTGAATAGGGCGAAAATTAATTTACATTTTATATCTTAGACTAGAGCTGTAGATTGACTTTTCAGAAATGAGTGATTTTCATTGTTTAAGTGGCGCCAATTCAGACTGACACATGATGGGAAAGTGTATTACTTATTACGTTGGTTATTACCACTTTTTACACATTGTCTCCCTTGTCACTCGTTTTTTTAAGATTACTTCCCTTGTTATTTGGTATGCAACAAACTATTGGATTAGGAAACAATGTTTTGTGAATCTTCACAAATACGACGATTGTGAATCTTCACAAATACGACGATTTTGAAGCCAAAATACTGGATATTCTTCTTCTTTATACAATAAAATTAGAATCAGTGCAATAAAGGAACTTTCCTTGATCTCCAATAAACGGAAACAATAAATATATCGAGGGAAAACTGTAACACCAGAATGTAATATTTCAATAGAAAGAAAACTGCATAACAAAGACAATACATTCACATATTTGGAGGTAGTAATAACATCAAGTGAAACGTGCTTAACAAAGATAAAGAGCATAAAGGGCCAAGCTGAAACTGCATTTCAGAAATGAATACTATCGCATATGTAACAGATCACCATCCAGTGCCTTGCCGGCTGGCTTGGGCGATCACGCCCCTCCACACATTGCGATTTCCAAGGCATGGATCACTTCGTGTATTGACTCCCTTCCGTCCATGACTGTCAAGAATCCTCTCACGCTGTCTTCTTCTATCTCTCTTTCTACAAATCTGTCCGGTTTTCCAGTTTTTGTCTTTTCTCTGTGTTCGTGATAATTGTCTTTGAGACAGCTTCTTTTAACATGTTCAGATTGATCATTCTGGCTGTCCAATTAATTTGCAGCACTATTCTATAAAACTACATCTCCAAGGCTTCCAGGGATTTTTCGCCTGTTCACTAATTGTCCAGGATTCGCAGCCGTATGTTAACATTGGTTTTATGTAGCAGGTCACTTCTACTGAATTTAAGAAAGGGTGAACTCGAAATGTTACATCGTAAATACTTGGACAGTCAGACAAACTAACAATCATTGCATGGAAGAGGCGAATGAAAGCAGAACATTATGCACAACTAATAGAAAGAGACAACCTAATGAAAGCAAACAAAACTATGTCATCAGCATAAAGCAGGATGTTTGCATTATGACCACCAACTAATGTACGAGGGTAAGTTAATAAGTAAGTCACAAATGACTGTAGAAAAATAACTAACTATTATAACAACTTGAAACGAGTTTATTTTAATACATGCATTGTCACTTTATTTCTCAACATAATTTCCACCAACACTGATACACTTATCCCATCGTTTTATCAGTCCTCCAAAACCGGCGGCATAGAACTGCGTGCTCTGTTTTCTAAACCACGTTTTCATTCACATTCAACTTCGGCGTCACTCGCGAAATGTCTCCCGCCAAGGTGGGTTTTCAGTGGACTTAGCCCCTAGTGATTTCCCATTAAAGCGGTCCATAGCTGGGTAGAAACGTTACGCGTGCGAGTCAATAAGTAAGTCACACAGTTCTGTGGGATGGCAGGTAAATGAAAACAAAGCACGCAGTTCTATGCAGCCGGTTTGGGAGGACTGATAAAACGATGGGATAAATGCATCAATGTTGGTGCAAATTATGTTGAGAAATAAAGGGACAATGTATGTATAAAAATAAACTGGTTTCAAGTTGTTATCATAGTTAGTTATTTTTCTCCAGCCGTTTGTGACTTACTTATTAACTTACCCTCGTATGATATTCCTGGCGTGTCTTGTAGAGATCTCACTATTATTTCACTGTACAAATTGAACATATCGGGTTATAGTACACAACCATGTCTAACAGCTTGTTTAATTTGTTGAAAAGTTCTCGATATCTTGTCATCTGTTTTGGCTGCACTTTATCTAATCATTTCATAGTGTTTATCCTCATGGAATGCCTTATTATAGGCAATAAAGCACATATATAGATATTTTCATTTAATTTCATTATTTATGTCAATATTCTCAAATTCCATATGGCATTATTAGTGCCTTTACCGTCGACAAATCCACATTGCTCATCTCAACTTCCTGGTTGTATTTTGTGTCTTACTCTTCTCATTATAATGGTTCCGTTGCCCTGCTACTGAGAGTGCGTAGCGCGACACCGTGAGCTGTGAATTTCCCGTGGAATGCTTTTACATCTGTCCGCAGTTGTTTGTAGCGTGAACTGCATGTTAGGAATGATGGCGGCCACGTGTTGCAGAATTGACTGGTTTGCCTTTTCGGTTCACGGGTGCATTTTTCAGGAGACTCTTGGGAGTCATCGCTGAAGCTACGGAGCTCGTGCTTTGTGCGGTGCTATCGGCGGATCGCCTTGCGGACAGAGACCGAGCTATATGGAATAAAACCAAGGTCAATGAAGTCTTTGTGGTGACTGCCGATTCCATCGACGATGAACTGTATTGTTC
The DNA here is from genome assembly GCA_014155875.1 of Cepaea nemoralis. Taxonomy (NCBI): domain Eukaryota; kingdom Metazoa; phylum Mollusca; class Gastropoda; order Stylommatophora; family Helicidae; genus Cepaea; species Cepaea nemoralis. The sequence goes on from JACEFZ010001441.1 coordinate 2,709, forward strand.
GTGGGGGTCGTTTGTGTTGGCATTCTGGCGGCGGCATTATGCACAGTGTACCTGTGCGGGCTGTTGGCTTGCCGAGACTCCTGTCTTTTCCACTTTTCACATTGGGCAGTGAGGAGCATTTTGTGTGATATTCACTGGCACAGGAACGGAGCATAATGGGGACGACCCATTGCCGTGAAGGTGGAACCGTGACTAACTAACTATCTTATCATTATAAGTCTCATTAGAATTTTAGTCACATGACCCATTAAATTAATCGTGCTATGTTACCCCTAATAAAACGCTAACAACAATGAAACGACAGAGTAGACGTTAGCATAGCTCTTGATAGGATCTCCTATTCCAGACGGGTCAAGGGACCATACGAAGAGAGACAAAAACCTGCTGCCTTGTAGGCAGACTGGGGATAGTCAAAGGCTAGGGACAGCAATCTCAATAAACATGCTTGTTAAAATCGAATGTACCGAGCCACAGGCTTGACCATACAGTGACATGTGTGGAGATCAACATGGCTGAATGTTTTAATGCGCTCGCTATTAAAATTCCGGTATGCTGATCCCAAGGTAACGGGTTCAACCCCTACACTGGTCAGTTGGACTAAAATGTTAAGCTTACCGCCCTTGACTTGGGGGCGTAATTTACAAGTACCTCAGAAGTCGGAGTGGATTCGCCTGATGGCGAGGGACACTGGTAATAGGGAAAGCTAATCCACACGCAACATTTAGTCAAATTGAATAGCTGCAGCAGCACATGTGTGCACTACGCTTGATTTTAAAGCAAGAGAAAGAAAAAGGAAGTGAAATGTAAATGTAATAGCTTTATGCTAACGAAATGACATTTTTCAAAACAGTAACTAGGATAATAAGAAACAAAATGTAATCTTAACTAGGATAATAAGAAACAAAATGTAATCTAAGCGCTAACATTTTGACCTTGACGTCACTGAGTAATATTTTCTTCACTGTCAGTTTTTGTGAATTGTTTGTTTCGTGTCTTCCCCTGCTATTCTATTCTATATTTTCGCTCATATAACCACACTTATTAAGCTTATTTCCCCCCGTTACACTTTCAAATTAATATCCATGTTTTTTCCACATAAAGAGCCATGTGAACTTCACAATAACAAACAATCTAACAAATTAAGATAAGTAAAATGCTGGGTAAAAAGCATATATTCGAAACAACAAGCTGCCATAAAGATTGATAATGAAGTATCAATATCAGTCTTTTAAAATAGTTGTGAAACAGGGATGTGTAATGTTTCCAGATCTGTTTTTCCCTATGCAGTGAAAGTATTTTTTTAAAAAGTTAGAAGGACAATATAACTAGACAATCTCTTGTCTGGAATCCACAAGGCAAACGAAATAGTGGGAGACATAAAAACACAGAGAGAAAACAAAATTCACACATACATAAATTTTCATCTTTGTCTCTTGTCTCTTATAAGAGGAGGTTGTGATAGAATGATTATTTTTTGGGTCCCACGTGAGTCCACTTTATCAGGTCTGCACTGTATAAGGTTTTCCTAGTGTATGTCCTACTCAGCGACATCATCTTTTTCTCGTCTTTCAATTCGCTGGAAGCTGTCTAGTTCCTTCCCTAATCTCTGCATTAGTGATTCTGTCGTGCGATTTTAGTCCTTCTATTCAACGTGGACAATGAGCAGACAAGCTAAAAAATATCTAATGGCAGTAGGAATGTAGTTTCTGAGGAAATTGCAAAGAATACCACGGACAGACAGAAAAAAAAATAAATGAGCAAGTTCTACAAGAAACACCTGAAAATCGGAAATTGATTAGAGAAATTAGACGTAGACAATATGTTTTTTGGCATGTTAAGAGAAGAAATAAACCATAGAACTTAATGACAACTGGCGAGATTGAGTGGAAAAGATCAAGGGGAAGGCACAGGGATAAATATCTCAATATCTTGGAAACATAGCACGTGCGAGACATTAACACAGACAATTAATTAATAAATAGACACTTATTGTTTGGCGCTCATAGAAGTAGGTGTAAGAATTAGAGACTAGAGGATGCACTAGATAACATAACAATTGAAAGCTATAGTTACAGACCGGGATTTGAACCTGTCACCTCCAATTCATAACTGCGCTTCGCTGCAGGAACAGGTGTACTTCTTTGTATGACAAACTAGACAACCCTATAAAAATGTGTTTTCATTAGCTAGGTCTAATGAACACATGAATCCACAACTATGGAATATGGATATAATTCTTATCCAACTATTGACATAGCACCACAGAGCTCAGAAATTTATATTCCACAGTTGTGGGTTCATGTGGATGATAGACCTGGCTAATGAACACCTTTTTCAGGGGTGCCTTGTTGGTCATGCGTCGAAGTACACTTGTTCCTGCAGCGAGGCGCTGTCGTCATTTGAAGGTGACATTTTGGAATCCCGGTCTGTAACTATAGCTTTCAATTTGTATGTTGTTTAGTGCATCCCCTAGTCTCTAATTCTTACAAATACTTCTATGAGGGCCAAAAAATACGCGTGTATTTATTTATTTATTGTCTTGCAGGCCTTTAAGGATTCCCCAATTGATATCTACAGGAACACGGAGCTGATCCATGACTTTGGTGATCATGTGAGATTGCGAAATATGACCGCCCTCGCTTATCGGTATGTCACATGATAATGATTATACATAGACACAAGTTATACATTGTTCTAGTTTATTGTAATTGTCTAATCGCTCTCCGTGTCTCTGTTCCATATAACAGTATTGGTTTAACGCTAAAGTTAATTATTGTTAGTTCATTATTGTATTTAATTGAAGATTAAGGGTGTATTCTTAATGACTGTGCAGTGTTTGAAAATATTGCCGGTTCAAGTTTTGTATTTACCTATTATGTTGCATGAACTTTACAGAAGGTGAATACAAAACTAGGACCGGCAATATTTTCAAACACAGCACAGTCATTAAAAATACACCCTATATATCGATAACTATAGCCAGTACCTCAGAACGCTTGCTGTGAACGTACGCGATAACCAACGTCATAAGACATGTTCTGCAATAAAGAAGATTTATATTTTTTTAAAGCGTTCTCACTTCTTTTACCAAAGTATGTCCTGTCTATTCCTATGTCCTCTTTGTGTTTTAGTTTTATTGGGGTTTTAGTGTTCATTGTGATAAGCTGATTACTTTGAATGCTTACTCAGCTTTTATTTTCTATATCATGCATACATTCGACGTATCAAATATGTCCAATTTATTTTCTTCTTTGAGATCGATTGGTCGATAATTTCTTGTCACAATGCTCGAGTTTTGAAGCTGTATGTTAATAATTGTGCTGATACCTTCACTTGGCAGCATGCCATGTTGTTCAGTGTCTTATCTCGCGATTGTCCTCTATTACGTTTTCTCACCACATCCATAAGCCAGCGGTTCTGAACTTGTGAGCCCCGCTGATGTGTTTAAAATGATTGTCAGTTGCGTTGTTAGTGAGCGTGGATCTGTATCATATTTACCTGTAAAATAATCAACTGTATCTATGCTGTTTTCTAGTTAAAGTGATACTATTCAAAGGGTATTAGATAATGTTTTCTAGTGTTCCGTGTGAATAGTTCACACCTTACCTAATATATATTATTTTTAAAGTTATCTTTATAAATGTCAGAAAACACAGAGAGGAAATCAGAAACTAAGAACGCGCGTGAGGATAACACCGATTACTGACTTTGTAGAACACCAAAGAATTAAATGTTTCGGACATTTAGCTAGAAAGGAACAATATCAGCTAGCGGCTAGAGCGTTCTACATGGGAACATTGGGATACAAGGCGAGAGGAAGACTGAGGAAGAGTTTTGTAGACGGAATAAAAGAGTATTGAAGAAATAAAATATGATATTAGCACAAACAACCAGACAAGAGAAAAAAAAAAACAACAACTGAAAATGACATCTAACCCCTTTCCGCGACGCTCCACGGCAAAATCAGTAGGACAAAAAAAAAAAAAAAAGAATTTATGAGACAAGAGAAAATGAAGGAGATTATGATAACTGGCAAGTTTGGCATTGTAAAAGACAGAGGCTCACAGAGCGAGAAAATGCTGGCTGGTTTGACAGAGCAGTGTGGATGCCAATGAGTGATCGAACTTATCAAGAATAAAGGGCATATGTGTGTGGGAGACACGAAAGTCTGTGCATCCCAGCATGGCACATAATGGAGATGAGATTATCCTCGTCATCGGTGTGTTTTACAATTATTCCTTCACGAGTACAAACTGAAGTCCCATACCAGATACTAGAGGTAAGATGTGAAGTGTTATGTCTTCACATATTATAGGTTAAGACATCTGAGATGTCAAGTGTTATGTCTTCACATATTATAGGTTAAGACATCTGAGAGGTGAAGTGTTATGTCTTCACATATTATAGGTTAAGACATCTGAGATATGAAGTGTCATGTCTTCACATATTATAGGTTAAGACATCTGAGATATGAAGTGTTATGTCTTCACATATTATAGGTTTACGACATCTGAGATGTGAAGTGTTATGTCTTCACATATTATAGGTTAAGACATCTGAGATGTGAAATGTTATGTCTTCACATATTATTGGTTTAAGACATCTGAGATGTGAAGTGTCACATATTATAGGTTAAGACATCTGAGATGTCAAGTGTTATGTCTTCACATATTATAGGTTAAGACATCTGAGAGGTGAAGTGTTATCTCTTCACATATTATAGGTTAAGACATCTGAGATATGAAGTGTCATGTATTCACATATTATAGGTTAAGACATCTGAGAGGTGAAGTGTTATGTCTCCACATATTATAGGTTAAGACATCTGAGATATGAAGTGTCATGTCTTCACATATTATAGGTTAAGACATCTGAGATATGAAGTGTTATGTCTTCACATATTATAGGTTTACGACATCTGAGATGTGAAGTGTTATGTCTTCACATATTATAGGTTAAGACATCTGAGAGGTGAAGTGTTATGTCTCCACATATTATAGGTTAAGACATCTGAGATATGAAGAGTTATGTCTTCACATATTATTGGTTTAAGACATCTGAGATGTGAAGTGTCACATATTATAGGTTAAGACATCTGAGATGTGAAGTGTTATGTCTTCACATATTATAGGTTAAGACATCTGAGATGTGAAGTGTCATGTCTTCACATATTATAGGTTAAGACATCTGAGATGTCAAGTGTTATGTCTTCACATATTATAGGTTTAAGACATCTGAGATGTGAAGTGTCATGTCTTCACATATTATAGGTTAAGACATCTGAGATGTGAAATGTTATGTCTTCACATATTATTGGTTTAAGACATCTGAGATGTGAAGTGTTCATGTCTTCACATATTATAGGTTAAGACATCTGAGATGTGAAGTGGTTATGTCTTCACATATTATAGGTTAAGACATCTGAGATGTAAGTGTCATGTCTTCACATATTATAGGTTAAGACATCTGAGATGTGAAGTGTCATGTCTTTACATATTATAGGTTAAGACATCTGAGATGTGAAGTGTCATGTATTCACATATGATAGGTTAAGACATCTGAGATGTGAAGTGTCATGTATTCACATATTATAGGTTAAGACATCTGAGATGTGAAGTGTCATGTATTCACATATGATAGGTTAAGACATCTGAGATGTGAAGTGTCATGTATTCACATATGATAGGTTAAGACATCTGAGATGTGAAGTGTCATGTCTTTACATATTATAGGTTAAGACATCTGAGATGTGAAGTGTCATGTATTCACATATGATAGGTTAAGACATCTGAGATGTGAAGTGTCATGTATTCACATATGATAGGTTAAGACATCTGAGATGTGAAGTGTCTGTCTTTACATATTATAGGTTAAGACATCTGAGATGTGAAGTGTCATGTATTCACATATGATAGGTTAAGACAATCTGAGATGTGAAGTGTCATGTCTTCACATATGATAGGTTAGACATCTGAGATGTGAAGTGTCATGTATTCAATATTATAGGTTAAGACATCTGAGATGTGAAGTGTCATGTTATTCACATATGATAGGTTAAGACATCTGAGATGTGAAGTGTCATGTATTCACATATGATAGGTTAAGACATCTGAGATGTGAAGTGTCATGTCTTTACATATTATAGGTTAAGACATCTGAGAGTGTGAAGTGTCATGTATTCACATATGATAGGTTAAGACATCTGAGATGTGAAGTGTCATGTCTTTACATATTATAGGTTAAGACATCTGAGATGTGAAGTGTCATGTATTCACATATGATAGGTTAAGACATCTGAGATGTGAAGTGTCATGTCTTTACAATATTAGATGTTAAGACATCTGAGATGTGAAGTGTCATGTATTCACATATGATAGGTTAAGATCATCTGAAGATGGTGAACGTGTCATGTCTTTACATACTTATAGGTTAAGACATCTGAGATGTGCAGTGTCATGTATTACATCATATTATAGGTTAAGACTTCTGAGATAGTGGAAGTGTTCATGTCTTCACATATGATAGGTTACGACATCTGAGATAGTGAAGTGTTTCATTCGCATACTATAGGTTACAGATCTGATGATGTTAGTTGTTTCACATATTATAGAGAGATGTGAAGTCGTAATGTCTTCACATATGATAGGTTAAGACATCTGAGATAGTGAAGTGTATGTCTCTACATATTATAGGTTAACTGAGCATCTGAGATGTGAAGTGTTATGTCTTCACATATGATAGGTTACGACATCTGAGATATGAAGGGTTATGTCTTCACTATATTATAGGGTTACGACATCTGAGATATGACGTGTTATGTCCTTCACATACTTATAGGTTACGACATCTGCGATAGTGAAGATGTTATGTCTTCACATCTTATAGGTTACTCAACATCTGAGATAGTGAAGTGTTAATGTCTTCGACATATATAGGTTACGACATCTGAGATATGAAGTGTTATGTCTTCACATATTATAGGTTACGACATCTGAGATATGAAGTGTTATGTCTTCACATATTATAGGTTACGACATCTGAGATATGAAGTGTTATGTCTTCACATATTATAGGTTACGACATCTGAGATATGAAGTGTTATGTCTTCACATATTATAGGTTAAGACATCTGAGATATGAAGTGTTATGTCTGTCTCACATATTATAGGTTAAGACATCTGAGATGTGAAGTGTTATGTCTGTTCACATATTATAGTTTACGACATCTGAGATATGAAGTGTTATGTCTTCACATATTATAGTTAAGAACAGTCTGAGATATGAAGTGTATATGTCTTCACAATATTATAGGTTAAGACATCTGAGATGTGAAGTGTTATGTCTTCACATATTATAGGTTACGACATCTGAGATATGAAGTGTTCATGTCTTCACATATTATAGGTTACGACATCTGAGATATGAAGTGTTAAGTCATGTCTTCACATATTATAGGTTAAGACGTCTGAGATATGAAGTGTTATGTCTTCACATATTATAGGTTAAGACATCTGAGATATGAAGTGTCATATCTTCACATATTATAGGTTACGACATCTGAGATATGAAGTGTTAAGTCATGTCTTCACATATTATAGGTTAAGACGTCTGAGATATGAAGTGTTATGTCATGTCTTCACATATTATAGGTTAAGACATCTGAGATGTGAAGTGTTTTATGTCTTCACATATTATAGGTTACGACATCTGAGATATGAAGTGTTATGTCTTCACATATTATAGGTTAAGACATCTGAGATGTGAAGTTTTATATCTTCACATATTATAGGTTAAGACATCTGAGATGTGAAGTGTTATGTCTTCACATATTATAGGTTAAGACATCTGAGATGTGAAGTTTTATATCTGCACATATTATATGTTAAGACATCTGAGATATGAAGTGTCATGTCTTCACATATTATAGGTTAAGACATATTAGATGTGAAGTTTTATATCTTCACATATTATATGTTAAGACATCTGAGATATGAAGTGTCATGTCTTCACATATTATAAGTTACGACATCTGAGATGTGAAGTGTCATGTCTTCACATATTATAGGTTAAGACATCTGAGATGTGAAGTGTTATGTCTTCACATATTACAGGTTACGACATCTGAGATATGAAGTGTTATGTCTTCACATATTACAGTTTACGACATCTGAGATGTCAAGTGTTGTGTCTTCACATATTATAGGTTTCAGACATCTGAGATGTTAAGTGTTATGTCATGTCTTCACATATTATAGGTTAAGTCATCTGAGATGGCGTGGACAGTCCCCTTCCTCATTAAATTTTGCTCCCAGACAATTCCCAGAACATTCTGTTACCCACTTGTATTAGGTTGAGTCGACACCAAAGCCGTAACTGCTTGAAAAATAATCCTACATTTGGAGATTAAATCCAGACAAATGTCAAAGTGTAGAGTGGAAAAGAAGAAGTAACAAAGACATTTATGATCTGTTTAAGTCCCCGCTAATCACTGGTATCATGAAGGCTAATAGACTACAATGGCTGGGGCATATAGAAAGAATGGAAGATAATAGGGAAACAAAACTCGCTTACACTCAGGAAATAAATGACTGTAGACCCCGAGGTAGACCAAGAAGGCGGTGGAGAGATAATATATATACAGACCTACAAGCACTTGGAATCAACGACTGGCAAGAGAAGGTCCACCAGAGAGACGAATGGAGACGGATTGTATCTGCAGCAAAGAACCTCAATGGCTCGGAACGCTGAAGAAGAAGAAGAAATGTCTTGGCGGGGCAGCGCACATATCACTATGTGACTTCTTCTTCTTAAATAATTATAGCAAAGTTAGAATATCTCATCATCTCATCTGAGATAGAATATAAATGTCCTTAATTATTTATAGCAAAATCATAATATAAATTTCCTTAAATACTAATAGCAAAATTAGAATATACATTTCCTTAAATACTGATCGCAAAATTAGAATATAAATTTCCTTAAATATTAATAGCTAAATTAGAATATAAATTTTCATAAATACTAATAGCAAAATTAGAATATAAATTTACTTACATACTAATAGCAAAATTAGAATATAAATTTCCTTTATCCATTAAAATAAAGGTTTAAAAGGCAAAATGATCGACTTCCTTGCACCAGGTTGTACCTCACGAGGCTCTGTCTCTTTCCACAGGGCAGCCTGTTGAAAGTGTTGTACAAAACACGAGCTCTGTAGCTCCAGCGACGACCCTCAAGAGCCACCGAGAAAAATGCACTCGTGAACCGAACGATGTACCACAACCTCCAGAGCGTAGGGCAAGCGGCGTTGACACTTCGTTGCAGAGACACTCTCTTTTACTCATAAGCAGCATGTGAATACTCAAAGGGAAATAAACATCCTGCACGAGACATTAATGTACCCACCTTACACATACACATTATATGAACACTCAAAGAAGATAAAAATCCTGCACAAGACACTAATAACAGTTTCCCCCCTCCCTCCCCCTCTCCCTCGCCTCCCCCCATACATAAGCACTATATGAACACTCAAAGAAGATAAAAATCCTGCACAAGACACTAATAACAGTTTCCCCCTCCCCCTCTCCCCATACATAAACACTATATGAACACTCAAAGAAGATAAACATCCTCACGAGACACTAATAAACCCCTCTTAGACATAAACATTACATGAACACTCAAAAGGAGATAAACATTCTGCACAAGGCAGCAATAAACCCTCCTTATACATAAACAATATATGAACACTCAAATAGAGATAAACATCCTGCACGAGACAATAATATC
>JACEFZ010001441.1:17500-33265 GCA_014155875.1 Cepaea nemoralis
GCATATAACCAGGGCATGATACAGCACAGCACATTTCATTGTCAACAGACTTGAGCTCAAAGTTCAGAAATAAAGAGTACCAGATTAATGTGAATATAGCAAATAAGCGCGCCATGTCCATTGGTACTGACTTTCCAATGAATATAAAAATTGATAAGGATACTGTAAGGAATTATGATATTTGTGTGCAATAACGATCAGACATGAACATTAAAAAAGTTAACGCTCTCTCAGAGAATTTTTATAAGCTAACGCACACTAATTTAATAAGTCAGTTGCGAATCCTTCACGTGATGTCGCAGTCAACCCCAGCATTTTTGGCTGTTTGTGATCTCTTGCATATTTCTTGTAAACTACTGTGAAATTTCCGAATTGCATCCTCTTAAAGCCTGCTCCGTGGCAAAGGATTTACGGCCGCGATTCGTAATCCCGTCTACCGCATTCGAAGCACAGCTGCCTATGATTTGGCCACAGACCGCCTTGCGTTGCGTATTTACCAAAGATAGTGTGTGTGCCGGTCGTTCTGAAAGCAATGGCAAGCTACTGAAAGTAAACTTGCCAAGAGATCATCAAAAGCCAACAAATGCTGGGGTTGACGACGTTCTGTAAAGAATATGCAGCTAACTAACTATGATCATCCACGCCAGAAGTCAGGCGCATCAAACGAATACTACATGTATTAGGATTGTTATTCACGTCCTTATTAAAATATGTTTATATTACTCAAAGCAGGCTAGCGCACTCGCAGTAATGAAGTCAATATTCCCTCCCGTTGCCTCAGATAATAGCAACCGGTGATCACAGGAGTTCTTGAGAAAAACTATCGTAAACGTTTGCATGCTGCAATAGAAAAAACAACACTCCCACGGGGACGTACACTGCAAGGACACATGACATACTGCTATCCATTGGTGGTCCTGACCCCCTGAGGAAACCTTGTAAGAAAGGGGAGAATAATACCGAGGCAACGATCAATTTGATATTTCAATTAAAATATTACTGAGGCATGCATATTATTCCTGAATACCGAAGTGTCGTTAGATGCTGATGCTGGGAAGAGGAGGCTTAGGGGGTACGACGTGTGCGTCTAGCTTGGGCAGACTCGTATAATCCACATATGGACCGCAAGAATCTGTAAAATATAGGAAAAGAATGGGCTACCTCTCAACGTTAATGGGGTTTGGAATTTTATCAAAATAGGAGAAACGGGAGGGGGTGGGGGGGGGGATCTCTCCAGTGACATGGTTAAGCCGCTTGCCTCCTGCCGTGAAGGTTGAGGTTCCACTGGTTCCATTCTCGGACTGCGTCGTTCATACCACGAGTGCATTTTCCTCCGATATCCCTGCGGGTCATCGCGAGAGATCGGATCTCGTGCTTCCTGTGATGCTCTCGACGGGCGGATTTCCCTTCTGCTGACAGAGACTGAGCAGGATGCCAAACAAAAACAAATAAACCAAAAATAATAAAACGGATGTAATGAAGTCGATCTCTCTTGACTTTAAACTTGTTTCGTAACTTTTAGCACAAAATAAATAGAAATAGTATACTCCAAAATGATGTTGGTGTGTGTGATTTTACAGAATAGAAAGACGAATAGTATACTTCTCAGAGGGTCGCGGTATTTGGTGCAGGAGAGTCTGGCATATGATGCCACGACATCTTATCTAAGAATAGATGTGTAGGTATTTACAGCGGCGTTCCGGAGGACAAACAACACACATGTACGCATGTAATGATTGTAATGGACTTACAAAGTGTGATGAGAAAGGTGAAGAGAGGCATGCTTCGGGCAGAGTGGCAGGCTTATATTCAACAATCAGATATAGAGAGCATCAGTTGTATGCTCTCTATTTTTGATAGACCAGGACATGCTGGTGTGGTGAGAAACGAGCAGGCGGACAGATTGGCTGGGTCTGCTTCAATTGGTGGGGTATTGGTGCATGATAAAGCAGATGTAGTCGGGGCCCTTTTGGGTTGTGTTTATAGTGCAGAAGTACTGATAGGGCATCAAGGCATGGAGAGATTGGTGCTGCGGGGTCTGACCAGAGGATCTGACCGACACTCATAACTCCGAGGAAAGGCCAGGCTGACACATACTCATGCTGCTACAGGTTCCATTAATATTGTCGATGACTGTTGCGGGTGAAGACGGGGCACATATGGGAATATCCCGAGTACTGTGATGTCGGTTCTTGACTCTATTCAGCTCAACTCAGCTGAGCGTATCCGGTAGTGTGAATTCTTACAAACTAGGACACGAAAGATGTACACCTCAACACTCTGGAGATATGGATGTTTGCAAAACAAGTAAATAATCGCTTACTACACAAGGATTCTGGGGTGTGGATTCTTACAAATCATTAAAAAATGAAAAATGAAATCTTCAATTATCCAGGGTTGTGAATTTGACGTCTTCTTTGATATGAATAGAAAAGAAACGAGGGCTCTTGTGCCGCAGCACACACGTATCTCTGTCTGCACAATTAGAAATAACAGCCCGAAAAGGCCGTTTCATAAGTTCAATTGAAAAATAGAAAAGCCCTCTGTAGTGTCTCCACCTTGAAGTGGTAGAGGTGCTTGCTTGTTCCAAAAACCATGCCGACGGTAGCGCAGCTACTGGCAGTGTCTGCCATGCCGGTTTGATTAACAGATTCATTGGCAAACAAACAGTAGGTTTGGACCAGCCATGGTACACAGTTAAATAAACAATTATTATAATTTAAATTTCCGTTCACTGAGCATTGAAATTGCGGAAAATACTACGAAACAAAACAATTAACACAATGACCCAATTATAGTGATATATATCGTCCTTCTGTCCAAATGGGAGTCACATTTCACGATATATTTTCATTTGACACTTATTCAGTTAAAGGGTGGGTACCAGACGAAGACTTACACAATCCTGTTGACTTTTAGATAGACTGAGGACAATCAAAGAATAGGAGAAGCAAACCAGAAAAAAAGTGCTTGTTGAAGTCGGATGTACTGAGCCATAGGCTATACGAAACCGTGATACGCAATTAAAGTTATTATGATATCACAAAATGAGGAAATACTACCCATACTGTGTAATTTTTATTTTTTTATTGTTTTATTTTTTATTTGTACGGGATCGCGGAACCCCCAGGGGTCAGAGCCGCCCCATCAGGTCCCCACGTTCCGGTATGTCATTTGGATGACCGCCGCTGCTTGTGGCCCTGGCAAGATCAAGTGCAGATACTACATTGATCTTAGCCAAAAGGCCGAGAAAAGATCGCATGTTATTCAAGGGAGCCCTTTTCGAGCGATAAAGCCTATTTGGCATTTGGTATATGGTGCTACTGCCATACCTTGTAAAGACCAATCGCATTGAATAGGTGATGTGGTCGACATATATTTATTATCGATATTATGTGTGTGTGTGTGTTTTCACGCGTGCGTATGCGTGAGTGTGTGTATGTGTGTGCGGTGTAATTGTGCTTGTGTGTATGTGTGTGTGTAAACTAAGTACTTACTCTTTCTGATTTGGTTTGGTTTTCAGGTACCAAATCAAGCTCAACACTTTAAGGCAACATTGAAGACAAACAAAACGCTGGCAGTCAGATATCTCCAATCCTGAGACATCGCCAAATTAAACCACCCCCATTGTTGCCCTACGGCTTATTAGTTAGTTAGTTAGTTAGTTATTTAGTTAGTTAGTTAGTTAGGTAGTTAGTTAGTTAGTTAGTTAGTTAGTTAGTTAGTTAGTTAGTTAGTTACATAGTCAGTCAGTCAGTCAATCAGTCAATCAGTTAGTCAGTCAGTTAGTTATTTAGTTAGTTAGTTAGTTAGTTAGTTAGTTAGTTAGTTAGTTAGTTAGATAGTTAGTTAGTTAGTTAGTTAGTTAGTTAATTAGTTAATTAGTTAATTAGTTATCATGTGCAAAGTTAGTTATTCATGCACCAGATCGTCCTCAATGCACATCAAACTATTGGTCCATAAGCGCAAACAAGTGCTCAGATCCTCTCATCAGCATTCCAGTCACCGAGTAACGAATGTCGATACCAATTCTGTGTTGGTTGACTAGTCGTCTGTGGCGTTCTGCGAGGCGCTCTCAGCTAGCTTGACCCCTTTTGACTTTGTGTTCTAGCAGTCTTCTCAAAGTTACAGAATCACATCCATCCCTGGAGTCCTTTACGCGTCTTGTCTCCTTTATGGAACCCTAACATGTAATCCTGGTCCATTGCCCGTCTGCTCTGTACAGCAGCCAAGTCATCTTGTGTATTTCACAGTTGGTACGTGCTTGCTGTGGCACTTAATATACAATAATAATTCCCTTACTTTTTTTTTTTTTTTTACAAATCCTATTCACAGGATTTTGCAGCCAACACCAGCATTTTTCAGCTGCTGTTGATGTCTTGGCAAATTTTACGTTCAGTAGTTATCCATTGCTTTCTGAACTAAGAAACCAACGCGTCGCGACCCAGTTCCCTTACTACGGCGATGAATAAAAGAAGAAATAAAGACTCGACAACCAAGGAATGCTTACCATCTTATTGGAACATGTAGAAAGAAACTGAACCAGAAAGGAACTTTATCTAAAACATTGTTTTCAGTGATAATATTATAGTCAATCAATCATTCAACCAGGTGTCGTCTTCATAATAAAGGTTTATAATAGATCTCCAACACTGTCTGTCTCTCGTCTTGATTGTACATTATGTCAGACTTCTTTTCATCAATCTCTTGATGTTATCTTCCAACTTTTATTATAGTCAATAAAAAGCTTTATAGTCATATTATGTTTACAATGCGAAATATTTCAGTACTGAATCTGAGAAAACATAATCAAAGAAGTGATTGATAGCTAACCGGGGTTCATCTTTGCGCAGCCAGGGTATCATCCCAGCTTGTGGCTCTCGGACCCATCCTCATTTCATGATTTACCGGAATTTTGCCCGGTTATCTCCGTGAGCTCTACATTGGTGATCATGTCATACTATTTGTCCCTCTATTAAACATTGGTGGTCATGTCATACTATTTGTCCCTCTATTAAACAGCCTAGCACTGACGTCGTATTCACGTTGTGCCTGTCAGTCCGCTGTCCATGTGATCGAATCCCTACCACGACGAATTTTTGTTTCATAAAGTAACCCAAGCTCACAGGTCGACTCAGCCTGAAGTGGGTACTAGGAAATAGTATGGAAAGTAAAGGCGGTCTGCACGCTATTCATCACCTCTATCGATTACCAATGGGTCTGTAAAAATATGGGATTAACATCATATATCCACAATGTCTCAGGGCGTATAACAGGGTCCTTTTCTATTACTTTTACTTAGCCCAAATGTTTACAGTAACTAAACATTGCTTCAGATAGAAACAGTTACGGTATAAATTGCTCCAATGAGATATAAAATTCAATAAACAAGGTATTAATTTTGTAAACTGACCATGTCTCCTCCGGCAGATAGATAGTCTCTGGCAGATAGATAGTTCAGTAAATAAGATCTGTTTTCTGTTAATAGAAAGTGTCTTTGACAATCATAGAGTTTAATAAAGTAACCTTTCGTAAATAGAACATGTTTATGACAATCATAGAATTCTATAACCAAGGTGTACAAGTATATTGTGTAAATAGAACGTGTATCTAAAAGTTAGAAAGCTCAATTAACAAGGTGTGTTTTGTGTAAACAGAACGTGTTTATGACATTTAGAAAGTTCAGTCATTAAACAAGGTCTGTGTTGTTTAAACAGAACATGTGTATGGCAGTCATGGAGTTCAATAAAGTCATCATTGTGTAAACAAGCGGTGTCTATGGCAATCAAAGAGGCTAGTAAACAAGGTCTCCATTTTGTTAACAGAACTTATTTCCGACAGTCATAAAGCAACACATGTGTTATACTGAACTTCTATTCTGGTATTCTAATTTGATTGTGACACCCACTGACACCAACAGATGCTTAGTATATGTGCGACTATTGTGTTACTAGTATGCACCTGGATATTATAAATACAGAGAAGTGACGATGTTTGAACTGGATCTGGATGTCAATGCTGCCACTTAGTGATGGTTGGGCTAGGATGAGCATCAGACTTACTAACACCATGATGCCTGTAGCTTGTGTGGCGTGGATTTTACTTGTCGGATTTGCGGGTGAGTACACACAGTGGTCGTTGTAAATACACGATTTCATGTAACATTGTTACGTTTATTATGTTCACTGTGATTATTTATATGTTTAATGTTGTACGGTGTCTGTGACGAAGTGGTAGCGAGCGCGATTCGCAATGCCTCATACCGCCTTCGAAACCACCTGCAAGCAATTTGGAAGCTGACCATTTTGTGTGGATTTTTAACAGTGATATTAGCGGTATATTACTGAATATTAACTTCCCTAGTACATCACAGTCAACAAATTCTGGGGTTGACTGCGACGTCCGAAAAGGTCTTGCAACGAACGTTAAGATGGTGTGCAAAAACGAAAGCAATTAAGATCATCGTGGATTGGGAAAGATAGCGCAACAAAGTCAGAATACTGAAAGCCTGTATATTTCCGGATGCAAATTATATTTGTTAAATTTGGGTTTTTCACAAATTACCGAAAAACACATGTTCGATTTTTTTCATATACTTGTTACAGAAGAATAGAATAGTTCAAAGGAGGGAGAGAAGAACGCATATATCTATAACCTACTTCTCATGGAAACCATGAGATGGCTGCTGCATCGGAGGACTGAGCACGCATGGGAATGCCAAAGGTGCGATGATAACATAACATAATATAGTAAAGCATAACATAACATACCATAGCAAAGCTATCTCATAAGAACTGAATTCTGGGGAAATGTGGTTATTGAGGCAAAAACAAAAAAAATAATCAGTGTAAGTTAATTATCATAGCATTTCATGTAAGGGTACCTTAATGAAAACATCCATACTCAGTGTAAACTAACAATAATAAGAAATCAAATGGGGAACCCTTTGTGGTCACTAAGACAGTTCACAAATAAACACATAGTATTTCACATAATGATACGATGATAAATGCATCAATACTCAGTATAAACTAAACAGCAAAGTAGTTCATGATGAAAGCATAAATACTTCATATAAACTAACCATCATAGTATCTAAAGTAGGGTTACGATGATGAAAGCAACAAAATTCAGTGTAAACAAACCAGCATAACTTATAGTATTTCACATAGGGAAACGATTATGACAGCATCAATACTCAGTCTAAACTAACTATCATATTATTTCACATAATGATACGATGATGAAATCATCATTACTCAGTGTAAACTAACCACCACAGTATTTCACATCAATACTATGTGTCAGAAAAGCATCATAGTATTTAATGTTGAGTTGAGTTGAGTTAAGAACCGACATCACTGCACTCAGGACATTCCCATACGTGCTCCGTCTACTCGTTCAACAGCCAGCGAAGAGTCATACTACTAATCGTACCCACCGCTATCTGATTAAAAGTTCTCCTGGTCTTCCCTCTCAGTTTTGAGATTCTTCCAGAACCCCTGCCGATCCCCCGCAATCTCATTCTTTCCACATATGGGTTCTCAATCTGTTCCTCCGCCTTCTCCACCTGGTTCCACAAACGCACGACCACCTCCCCCTTGTCCATAGGCAATCTACCACCAAGAGTGCATTCCATGCTAGCCTATCAGCCTGTTAACCCCCCCCCCCCCATTCCCCCGTACACCCGCATGGCCAGGGCAAAATATCCATACAATTCTCACGATCTGTGACCTCTGAAGCGACGAGAGCCATTCCACACGAAACATTCCTTACTCTACCTTGCTAAGCATACTCTTTGAATCCGTAATGAATACAACGTGTGTTGCAGTGGTCTCCTCTAGCCACCGGAATGCCGCTGTTACTGCCTCCACCTCCATTCTCATGCTGGAGGTCGCAGTCTCATATGCCAGACTCTCCTTTTTCAAGACTCGCCCATTAGCCTTTGCAATAAAGCCCCAGCCACTACGTCTGTTTCTCACCACTGACCCATCGGTGTAGATGACTATGTCACCTTGATGTGTGTTGCTATGGATCAGCTGTTGCACTTCAAACTCAGTGCGGCCCGCTGCCCATTCTCTGCACTCACGACCCAGTGTTATTATGACATTGTGCCAGTCCGTCATGTCTTCCGGAACTTCAACCCACTCTCTTTAACGATTGATGGTCTCTAGATCACACACCTGACTTATAGAAAGTTCTGCCTGTGCCATCTAGGATCTGCCTCGTCTTAGTCTATGACCCTTAGCCATATCCATTGCTGCTTTCAGCGTGTGATCCCTATCTGCGGCAACTCTCTGGTACCATTTGGCCTGAAGGACCCTATGCCTATTCGTCATTGTTGGTAGCGCCAGGATATGCATCATGCATATAATTGGTGTGTCCTTTGTGCATGGCAGCATTCTGTATGCGCTCCAACCTTTCAAGCTGGCTCTTTGATACTGTCAGCAGCCCCAGACCATACTCAATGACAGAAATTATTAACTGCTGAAAGAGCCTGTACAGCATCCTCTGATCAACCCCGGTTGCTGCCATAGCCCTCAATGCATTAAGTCCCCCACCAGCCTTCACCACCAAAGCCTCCACATGATCCTTAAAAGACAAACACCTGTCAAAGGTGATACCCAAATACTTCAACTTACTCTCTCGACTAAGAGGACATCCATTCAACATAATACCTGGGACATCTGCTTTGACGATCCGGTTATCCAAGGAGTACCACGCAACCGATGTCTGGGTTTATAATGGCCCCTGCGTCCCTGCACCACTCCGCCACCCTGTCTACCGCCACCTGTAAGTCTTTCGCCAAACTGGCCCTTTCTCTGCCCTGTCTATACACCAGCACATCATCTGCAGTATTTAATGATGAAAGTATAAATACTGTGTGTAAAGCATGCTGACAAAGCATGCTGTCCTGGAGCTAAGACCCAGTGAATACTTACAACCCGCGATTTCTGAATCAATGCATGCCATTCTGCACAAAGCACGTCAGTCTCCACCTTTGTCAGCATACTTTACACACATTATTCGGGGGGGGGGGGGGGGGGGGGGGGGGGGGGCTGAGTGGTCTCGAGGTATGGTGTCCGCCTCGAGTGCTGGAGGTCCCGGGTTCAAGCCCCGGTGAGGACCGGGATTTTTTCACGTGGACTTCTAGTAATAAAATTTCCCCTGGTCTCTGGGTAGTGAGATCGGACGCCCGTGTGTATTGTTGCGCACGTAAAATAATCCCTTGGCAGTTGGAAATCGAAAAAGAGTAGCCTAACGGCGCTGTCCGGGCAAAATTTCGAGTTAAAAATCTACCCAAAGTATTTCAGGATCCTCGCCGGTGCAACGGAGTTCGTGCACTGAGCTGAGTCTCTCCAGACTCAGGTTTGAGTTAGGAGGAGAACGGAGCACTTATGGGTTACACCCGTGTGCCGTGATGTTGATCCATCGACTAAACTAGACTAGACTAAACTGTGTGTAAACTAACCATGACAGTATTTCACGTAGGGATGCGATGATGAAAGCAACAATACTCAGTGTAAAATAACAATTATAGTATTTCTTGTTGAGTTGCGCTGAGTCAAGAAACGACATAATTGCACATTTCCATAAGCGCCCAGTCCTCATATTCAACACCCAGCGGAGAGGTCCAATACTAATGGTGCCTAATGCAATCTGATTATATATGTCCGTCTTGCTTTTACCTCTGAGTGAAGACTGTCTACAGGAACCTCTGATCAATTCTTGTTGTGCATTCTCTCTAGACCATGATAGATTATCTGTTCTTCAGCGTTATTCACATGCTCCCAGAGGGCCTTCACCACATCTGCCTTATCATGCATCAAATCACCCCTTAATGAAGCGGCACTAGCCAATCTGTCTGCCTGATCATGTCCAACCACACCAGAGTGTCCTGGAGTAAAGATCCAGTGGATGCTCACAACCCGCGACTTCTGAATCAATGCATGCCATTCTGCACGAAGCATGTCAGTCTTCACCTTTGTCAGCATGCTTTGTGAATCTGTTACAATCATAACATGCGTATAAAGTTTGTCTCCAACCAGTGGAAAATTGCAGTAACCGCCTCCACCTCTATTCCCAGACTTGAAGTTGTGGTGTCATATGCCAAGCTCTCCTTTACTAATCATTGGCCATTTGCTTTTGCTGTCAATCCCCAGGCACTGTTTTGCCTCTTAACACAGAGCCATCGGTAAATAATCAGTACACGAGAGTAGTCCTGAGTAAGCTGCTGAATTTCCACTTCCATAGTGAAACATGCCTGGGTTCACTAACATTAAGGTGACTGCCCTTAGGAGCAATGCTACAACATAAACAAGTTCACGGGGTTAAAGGACATTCCCCGGGGAGGGCTGCAAAGAAGGGTTAAAAAGAGAGTGGAAAATATTGACGAGGACAGTTGAGTTTTGGAACCCGACATTGAGGTCGGTGGTCTGGGAAAGGGAATGATAGCGGAGTTAGCGAGAGAACTCCTCCCTGTGTTTTTCAGTGATAGTTAGTTGAAGATAGACCCAGAGAGGGTCGGATAGTTTTGTTGAGGCCTAGACTCAGTGTGGGTTGGATCGAGTGAGTTCGGGCCGGGAAGAGTGGCTGGGAAACTGTCGTGGTGGATGAGATTAAGTAGGCCTGGAGAAATCAGTGTTATTTGAGTGTTAGGCTGTGATGAGGATATATTCTGGAATTGCTGTTATTGGATTTATCTATGTTGCTTGTGTCCGTGTTCATTCATCAGTAAAGGGATATTATGTGCGCAAACTCAATCTTGTTCACTGACTGGTGGATGTGTGCTGCAGTGGTGACTTGTGGTGTGAGACAGGTGGCTAGCTCAGCTTCCACACTGCAGTGAGATAGAAGGAGTATTAGGATCTAGACAACGGCCAATCTCATTCTGTTGCAAAAGAGATTGTGACACAATCCTGGCCACTCCCTACACTCACGGCCCAGTGTGATTATAGCCCCACACAAGTCTGCATTTATATGTGCAGCACTCTGACCCACTCCTTGCCTCTGCCAATATTTTCAAGTGAGCACACTTCTGTGATGGTATCTTCTGCTTGAGCCATCCATTATCTTCCTCTTAGCAGCTTGTGTCCCTTGTATACAGCCAGGGAATCATGTACAATGTGTTCCTTAACCGCAGCTACCTTGAGGTATGACATTGCCTGCAAATCATTGAGTCTGTCTGCAATGGTCGCAACGCCAGGATGTATCGCATACACACTATTGGGATGTGCCTTGTACATTTTAGAATCACCCTCATGGCTTCATTCTTTATGCGCTCTAGTTTCATTAGCTGACTCTTTGAGACATTAAGCATTCCTAGTCCATACTCTACCACTGAAATTGTCAAGTCCTGAAAAAGTGTAAATAGCATTTTCTGCTCCATGTATGGCCCTAAACTTCAGTGCATTGAGCCCTTTCTGACACTTTGCAACAACCACTTCAATATGATCCCTAAAAGACAGACTTCTATCAAAAATGATTCCCGGGTACTTCAGTCTCTTTTCTCTACTCACATTTCTACCATTTATTGTTAATCGTATTGTCCAAAGATCACAAGACAAATGCCTTTTCTGGGTTAATGACAGCATTCATCTCTGTACACCAATCCATCACTTTGTCCATTGTCGCCTGCAGCTCGTGAGCTATTTGATTTCTATCCCTCTACTGCCTGTATGCAAGAACATCATCTGCAAATGTTAGTATGCTACCAGTGCTTCGAGGCTTGCAATCTTGCTCGTATATACATTGAAAAGCACAAGTGAAATTGATGTCCCCTGTGGTAGTCAGGGGGATATGATAAATGCCTCAGAGGTTCATGTACCCAACCGGAGAACCACTCTACTAGAATACAAGACAGCTGCAATCCAATGCACCAACCAAGGACAGACTTTCTGCTCCATAAATGCGTACAAAATGCCCGCGGAGAAGCCATGGTGGATTCAGAAGTAGCTGCATAAACAATGGGAGACCAACGAGAATGGGGATGGCTCCTGGTGATGCAGACACTGCTATTGACCTGGAATTTGTTACCCAGTCGGCTGTATTTGGATGTAAAATTGATATCTTCTTGTAAGAGTAACGGGTGTATTCAACACATTTGAATTTATACATGTTATTATTTTTAGTTTTTCAGTCCGTATTTATTTATTTTGTGTGTGTGTGTGGGGGGGGGGGGGGGGGGGGGGGGGGTCTTCATATTATTTTTGTGTTTTTAATAATAGTTTTAATAAATTCTTTTGTTTCAATAAAATAATTTTTGACTTTACAAAAGTGGACGAATCTCCTTGGTTGAGAACCATTGGTGTAGATCGAGCCGAGTGACGTAGGTTCTGGAAATCTGTAACACGTCTTTTCCTAAGAATATCTGCGTAGAAAAATTAACGAGAAATGGAACCTGTCAGCACATCTCATATTTTCCATAACAATATATGAAGGTCTAACATCTCATACTCGTACTATAGTAAATAAAGAGGAATTACATGTGCACATGTATGTGGCAAAGTGGTCGTATAAATAATGCAGTAAAATCGAAATGTTAATCCGGTCTGCAAAACACAAGGACAGATTTAAATCAGTCTTCGAAAGAACGTCTGGAGCAGGCTCATACAGAAGGAGGGTCCCCAGTGACTTGAAGAATGCTGTTGTTATGGCTATTGCTGGTAATGTGGTTGTTATTGTTGTTGGTGTGCCCACTCCCGTTCTTGTTGATGCTAATGCTGTTGATGTTGCTGCCGTTGATAATAATGATGTAATTTTTGGCTTTTTTGTTTGTGTGTTATTGATGCTACTGTTCTGCTGCTGTTGATTGTTTTGATAATGATGATAATGGTGTCAATGTTGACTTTGTTGTTGCTGTGGTTTTGTTGTTGCTGTTATTGTTTCATTAATAATGATAATAATTCATGAACATAATAAAGTACAATGCCGGCAGGTGTGGGCGATCATGCTTCTCCATAAATTGCGATCTGAGGCAGCATGGATATATTTAAGTGTTGACGCCCTTCCGTGCCATGATACAAGACTGAAAAGAATTTTCTCTTACCGACTTCTTTTATCTCTCTTTCAACAAATCTTTGCTGTTTTCACACCATGTTCCAGTTTTTGTCTTCTCATGATGACTGCTTCTTTCTACTGTTTGTGATAAGTTGCCTTTACGACTAAGCCTCCCTCAAAATATCCAGAATGATGATTTTGGCTGTCCAAAGAATTTTCAGCATTCTTCTGTAAAACCACATCTTCAGATAACCACACTATATTATTAATTGGGACAAGACGACAGACCTGATGCAAGACTCTGGTGATCGTGTGAGATGGCAAACCACGACCACGCTTATTGACATGGCACAACCCGGGAAGGTTAACTCGGTCAACAAACACCCGTAGAAGTCGGATGTGTCGGCCTAACGGCGCAAGAACGCAGCTCTGCTATACACAACAGGCACAAAGCAATCACGTCCGGAGAAGAAAAAAAAAGCTATCCGGATGAAGGCAGAAGGAGAAGACTTGGCACATGGTGAGGGTAAATCGTATTTGTCTCCACAATTATCATTCTTTGGAGTCTTCTGACAGATAAATCCAAAATAACGCGTGACCCTACGTGAGACCGGGATCCTACTTCTGGGAATTCCCGTTTAAGACCTCTTATGTATGACCTATGTTTTCAGCAATAGCACAAAATATAAGTGCTGGGCGCCGTTTCTTGGTAGAGTATATATAGGTTGCCAGTAGCACTTAATCCTCCCAGTAATCCATTCAGTCTTCAGAAAGTATACCCGTTAGACATTGATTTAACGGCTAGAGGGTAGACTCCATTGCACCGTGTTTTATCTCATGTGGCCCAATCTTATTCGGCAGAGCGACCTACCGAAAGCGGAGCACAGAGCAGGAAATCCACAGCTCTAGGCACGACCCCCAAATATCTCCGAAATAAATTGCACTCTTCAACCAAATGGTGGAGTTCAAAAACGAACGCACGACTTTAGGAGTGTGGCGTAGCAGTTTGTCTACTTTGCCACAGACACGTGTGAAACAGATTGCATACGGTAATGTTTGATGACATCTAATTTGTTAAACGTTTGTAGGGTTTGGAGTTTAAACTGAAGAAGATCATTATGTCGAAACGCGTATCTAATTTGTGTGTTTTACGTTCGCTCCTTTTCAACTCAAGCGTAGTCCATACACGTGCTTATACTTCTAACGCACTGGGCTAATTTATTTCGTGTGGATTAGCCTTCCCTCAGCATACCGTTTACTTATCACGCTTCTCGAATTCATCATGTATCCATTCAGTGACATCTGTTGCGTGACATTCTTCATCCGAGGTTAATTCGTGAGGTTAAGCACGGCAAATCACGAAAACGCACTTGTTATGTCATCACAACTTTGCATTTGTATTGCGCAATTCATTAGATAACTTCACTCTGATTCCGTATCCATTGTGTACTCTGTGACACTCATTTCATTCTCTTTCTTTTCTCTCTCATTCATTTCACCGGGTTCTATCTCATATGGCTCTGTCTAGGGAGTCTGCGTGGCGAAATCGTTAATCCGCCAGCCTCCCACTCCGAAGGTTGTGGATTTGGTTCTGGCCTGCACCGTTCAATTCACGCGTGAGCTTTCTTCCAAGACTCCTGGGGGTCGTCACTGGAGCTACGGAGTTCGTGCTTTGTGCGACGCTTTCGTAAGCTTCCCTGCGGAAATAGTCCGACATATTTGAATAAAATCCGGTGCAATGCTGTTGATCCTCTTGGGGTCTCGGGGAAAACAAAAAGTTGCTATCAGGAACCGAATTACGGAGATCGATAAAAGAATCCGCGGTCTTGGTAGCGATTGGCACATGCTGGGAAATATTTGAGGCCATTTAAATATTAAAAGAAATGCGTTGAAAGCCACTAATTAACACTTATTTAAGTAAAATAAGAAGTAAGAGAACAGAGCTGTCAATTTGGAGGCGGCAGGTTCGAATCCGCATGTGGTAAACTATAACTTCCTATTTTTACATTACCTAGCGTGTCCTCTGATCTTTACTTCTTTCCTCCACTTTCTATGAGTGCCAATAAATACCTGTAAATGTCTTTATGTTTTATATTAAAGTTCTCATTACTGATCAAGTGATGCTGTCGACAGTTTGAGGTGACGAGTCGTATTTCGGTTCCCTTATACTAGAGTAAGTTAATAAATAAGTCATAAATGGCTATAGAAAAATAACAGTTTATTTTTATAAATACATTGTCCCTTTATTTCTCAACATAATTTCCACCAACATTGATTCATGTATCCCATCGTTTTATCAATCCTCCCACACCGGCTGCAAAGAACTGCGAGATTTGTTTTCATTTACCGGCCATCCCACAGAACTGTGTAATTTATTTATTGACTCGCCCTCGTAACTTTTTCTACCCAACTATGCACCGCTTTACGGGACAAACATTTGTTAGCATAAACACTGAAAACCAACTTTGGCGGGAGACATTTCGCAAATGTCGCCGAAGTTGAATGTGAAGTGAAAACGTGGTTTAGAAAAGTGAGCACGCAGTTCTATGCGGCCGGTTTGGTAGAACTGATAAGTGCATCTATGTCAATGTTTGTGTTGTCTGGGTTGTCCTATGATTTCTGCTTCTTATCAGTGATTTTCCGTGGCTGTCTATAAATGCCTATAAATTTAGTTTTTCAAGTTACTCCAATCGTTCCCTTTGGTTCGCCAATGATTAATTGATTGATTGAATTTTATTTCAAAGAGTTACAAATTGGGACGCGGGG
>JACEFZ010001442.1:0-35000 GCA_014155875.1 Cepaea nemoralis
AAATTTCTACATATTTTCCCAAAATCATAGCATTCTCCTCTTTCCATGATTTTAGTGTCTTTAGGACCTATCAAAGACATATTCTTTTGGTGGGAGAAAATATAAGACGGCAGGAAAAACTGTCATACCGATGTAAAAGATACTTCATTTCTTTTTTTAAATAATTGAACGTGAATGAGGGCAATCATTTGTGAACGCACTAAAGCAGTATCTATCCAATACGTTTCAAGGTTTCTAAAACGGTAACAATCTTCAGTTGGCTCGCGAACAACAAAAGAAACCAACACAAGACAGCGCTTTTTGCCATGGGATTAACTTCTGATTTTCATTAGATGTTTTAGTTTCCCTGTGTTGTTCTTGGCCTGAATGTACCCCAGTGTTTACACAATATCTTATTTAAAAGATTATCTCCTTCATGTTTTTCATCACTGCCTGACCTGTTTACAATATGTCGGTCTATGCTCACACGTGACAGAGATCATCATAAACACCCCCAAAGGAGTGGTCTCGTATGCTCATTGTTTAGCCATTCTTCTCGAGTCCAGGTAGGTAAACAATATCCCATGCTGGAATTCTTCCCCGTCTGTTGTTTGATTATTCAAGTATGACACGCTTGACGTAAATTACAGCAAGAACTCTCCACACCTCATTGAATAGAATTCCAAGGGAAAACTCGCATTTTTTGGCAGTTTTCGCCTTGGTTTTAGAGAAGCATTTGCTTTCATAGGCCAAGATAAAGATTGTTCAGCTCTTTCGCTTGTTTTCTTGTTTCTCTTGTGAAGCACCTTTACACTCTTCATTATTGGTTTATATTAACCCCTTCATGGGATAAACTTTTGCCTCCTGACTTCTTGGCGATGTGTGTTGCTTTCTTTTCCTCTTATACATACAACATGGAAATTATGACAGAATAATACATGTCTGGGGGACGCAAGTTCTGTAACAAACATGTACGTAGGTATGGATGGATGCATTAAACGAGGATTGCTTGTACACCACATAGTGTGTCCGAGAAATTTAACCCAATAGGGATTAAATGTCACATGTGTTGAGGTTCAAGTGGTTTGTTCATTTCACACACCAGTCAGTTGTACATAATAGTTGATTTCTCTTTCAGAAAGTAAAAAAAAAATACTGTACGTAAAAATGCCTAGTAGATGGACCTGTGGCTGTTTGCAACGTCCTGCAAAGGACATGCAAAATGTTTTACACTATAATAGTAGTGTTCATCTTGGTTTTACATTATAATTGCATACCACAAGACAAGATACAAATTTGAGTAATGAAGACACAAACAATAGATTGCACGATTTATTGCCTGGCATATTTCGCTGCATCTCGTCAGGTATATCCTGCGGAAATCACAAAACATAAACTAAACTGATTAGATAAATTCTCCTAGGTGAAATATACACATATTCACACAGTAATTTCAATTGTCTACCACGGTAATCTTAAACTGACCAGCATGTCTTTCTATTTGTACAAGACTTGGGTGTGCCGATTAATGGAGATTACTTCAGCGACCTTTAACAAGTGACCATTTTATGTTCTAAGCAACACGCGCAATGCATGACACTATCAATCACGCGACCTGTTTCCAAAATGTGCTATCCAATCGGTGACTGAAGAGGTTTGTGATGTGAATAAGATTGTTCAAACGCTTCATTTTCTTTCGTATTTTATCTTATCTAAAACCTGTACAATCATTATAATGGTTATTTTTAACGTTTTACGGGATACAGGAGTTGCTTTTTGACTTCTTGACTGACTGTACTGCGGTCTTTACTTGTTCCACACAACGTGGACATTGTAACAGAGTTATTTCATCTTAAGTGTTCATAAGAGCTACATTGCGCCAAGCCTGATGTTTGGGAGGGAATCACGGACAATTGTAGACAAGTGAGAAATTATTTAGAAGCTATGGAGCAGTAGTGCTTTTATAGAATAAGGATATGAACGACATGAATGCATGGAAAGAGCAATGAAGGTCTCTTAAAAATATAATAACTTACACATTTAACTTGTTACTAACATCACATGTAGTACAACTCATAAAAATGCTCTATCTAGACCAACAAGCAGCAGTTAGAATAGATGGCGAGGCATCAGATCGGTTTGACATCAAGCAAGGAGTCCGTCAGGGCTGCGTGCTGTCACCCTATTTGTTTAACCTGTACGCCGAAAATATAATGAGAAATGTAAGAGATGATATAAACAGGGAGCTATATGATGCCCTAAATATTGGCGGTCATGACTTACCGGAGATTCGATATGTGATGATACAGTATTACTATCCACAACACAGAATGGCATAGAAAACCTAATAGCTTCAACCCAATATTGAAATTGAATAGTGAAAATCACAACTTATATCTTAACATTGCAAAAACAAAGATAATGCATACAGATGAAACTATTATGGAGAAAGAAATATATGTTAACTGAGAAAATTGGCAGGTCGGTGGAACATTTTGAATATCTTGGTCATTGATTACCAACAACGGTGACACAATGAAAGAAATTAACGACGACTATCAATTGCTCTTCAAAGACTAAAACAACTGAATAAATTATGGAGTGGGACAGATAGAACTACAAAAATTAGATTTTTAAGAGCATGCATCTTTCCCATTGCAACATTACGCCTGTGAGACATGGACACTTACTAAACAAGCTGAACAGCGCAATAACGCCTTTGAATATAAATGTTATATACGAGTTCTAAGAATATCTTGGGTAAAGAAAAGAACAAATGCATCCATACTTCAAGAGTGAATATTGAAGAAGGTTGGATATTGAAGACGATAAAACAAAGAAAATTGAAATATTTTGTCACTTGAAACGTCACGAAAGTTTGAGAGAACAATAATGGAGGGGTATATGCCTGGAAAGAGAGGAAGATGAAGGCCAAAAGAGAAGATGGTGCAGGATGTTGGCAGGATGATCCTCCAGATGGGTGTATCAGGACGCGGGACATCTTGCTTGTGATCGAGTAGGTTTTTCCGGAAGGATTGTTATGGGAGCGAGGTTCTGCAAAAGACATGTTACTGAATGAATGAACTAACATCAGAAGAGGATTTTCATAACTTGGTGACTAGCTAAGACATGAAGAAGTAACATACAGAGTGCAGCATGTCACACAACTGGAAGACAGATATTTATAAAGCAGGGATGTACATATGTTAATGAAGACATTCTTCTCATTCTTCTTTTCTTGTTCTACCCCTTCTGTCGATTTCCCTCCACTGGGGCATAGGTAAACCAGGCCATACCATTCAACCTTTCACTATCTCCCGCATCACTGTCCATGTCCTCCCAGTATTATTCATCTGTGCAATTTATCTTCTCCAAGTGTTTGTAGGTCTCCACTATTTCGTTTGCCTTGTTGATTCCAGACAAAGGAGTGTCTAGTTATATTGTGCTCATGTTTGAAGACATACATTACTGGACCTCAGAATGGCGGAAGGATAAGAACGCTCGTTCATAAAAAACCGATGTGCTGATGCCGAGGTAGCGAGTTCGACTCCTACACTGGATAGTTGGACTGAAATGTTGACTGTTTGTCCTAGAAATGGGGACGTAAATTATAAGTACCACTGAAGTCAGAGTGGATTCGCTTGATGACGAGGGACACTAGTTATAGAGAAAGCTAAGTCACGTGCAAATATCATCAGTTTAGTGCTACTTGAAGTAGTTGTGCGTGTATGTACAACACTTGAGCTCAAAGCGAGCGAGCATCCAAGAGAAAAATACAAATGCATGGAATTAAAGAGAGTGGTATAAGACAGACAATTATGAGAGTGGTAGAAGACAGACAATTATGAGAGTGGTACAAGACAGACAATTATGAGAGTGGTAGAAGACAGACAATTATGAGAGTGGTACAAGACAGACAATTATGAGAGTGGTAGAAGACAGACAATTATGAGAGTGGTAGAAGACAGACAATTATGAGAGTGGTACAAGACAGACAATTATGAGAGTGGTAGAAGACAGACAATTATGAGAGTGGTACAAGACAGACAATTATGAGAGTGTAGAAGACAGACAATTATGAGAGTGGTAGAAGACAGACAATTATGAGAGTGGTAGAAGACAGACAATTATGAGAGTGGTAGAAGACAGACAATTATGAGAGTGGTAGAAGACAGACAATTATGAGAGTGGTACAAGACAGACAATTATGAGAGTGGTAGAAGACAGACAATTATGAGAGTGGTAGAAGACAGACAATTATGAGAGTGGTAGAAGACAGACAATTATGAGAGTGGTATAAGACAGAAAATTATGAGAGTGGTACAAGACAGACAATTATGAGAGTGGTAGAAGACAGACAATTATGAGAGTGGTACAAGACAGACAATTATGAGAGTGGTAGAAGACAGACAATTTGAGAGTGGTAGAAGACAGACAATTATGAGAGTGGTAGAAGACAGACAATTATGAGAGTGGTAGAAGACAGACAATTATGAGAGTGGTAGAAGACAGACAATTATGAGAGTGGTACAAGACAGACAATTATGAGAGTGGTACAAGACAGACAATATGAGAGTGGTAGAAGACAGACAATTATGAGAGTGGTAGAAGACAGACAATTATGAGAGTGGTAGAAGACAGACAATTATGAGAGTGGTACAAGACAGACAATTATGAGAGTGGTACAAGACAGACAATTATGAGAGTGGTACAAGACAGACAATTATGAGCGTGGTACAAGACAGACAATTATGAGAGTGATAGAAGACAGACAATTATAAGCGTGGTACAAGACAGACAATTATGAGAGTGGTACAAGACAGACAATTATGAGAGTGGTACAAGACAGACAATTTGAGAGTGGTACAAGACAGACAATTATGAGCGTGGTACAAGACAGACAATTATGAGAGTGGTACAAGACAGACAATTATGAGAGTGGTACAAGACAGACAATTATGGGATGATCAAGGCAATCCACGACCAGAGAAAGCGCTAAAATACTTCACAATGATGATGATGTTACAAACTATATAATATCTTTCATGCTTTCTGTTTGGCTGCTCTCATAGTATAGCACACTGTAAGTGTGTTACTGGTAAAGTAAGTAGTGACACGTCGCTAAGTAATGAATTCTATCTAGAGTGTTGGCACTCACAAAGGAGAATCTGTTTGGGGTTCTAGAAATCAACGTATCGAATCATTTATCACATTCTTTCTTTCTTTTTTTCTTTTTTTTTCTTTTTTCTTTCTTTTTTTTTTTTTTTTCTTTTTTTCTTTCTTTTTTTCTGCCTGCCTGCCTGCCTGCCTGCTGCCTGCCTGCCTGTCTGTCTGTCTGCTGTCTGTCTGTCTGTCTGTCTGTCGTCTGTCTGTCTGTCTGTCTGTCTGTCTGTCTGTCTGTCTGTTTCTGTCTGTCTGTCTGTCTGTCTGTCTGTCTGTCTGTCTGCCTGCCTGCCTGCCCTGTCTGTCTGTCTGTCTGTCTGTCTGTCTGTCTGTCTGTCTGTCTGTCTGTCTGTCTGATTCTTTCTTTCTAAAAAAACATACTTCTTTACACTTGGAAATGCTAATGAGTTCTCGTCTTCTCACATATACTACAAAAGTATATTCACAGTGTAAACTACAAACTCCGTAACAGCAGTAGAGTACAGATGTGAGTGTCCTCTGTTCAGATCCATGAACATATGTTGCATGTCCTTGGCAGGACATTACAATAAACCCTGGTTTCATTTTTTAGGCAATTTTATGTTCAGTACCTTGCCATCAGTATAATGAGCCACATTCCAAAGATTATGCTAAAATTAATCATGCAAAGAGTTAACAAGAAAAAAACAACCCGAAATTAGTAAGAACAATGTGGATTCGTAGACGGCAAAAGCACAGTATACAGTACTGTGTATATGCTGAGAACATTAAATTTAACATTCTATTGAAGTAAACAAATACTTACATCTTTGCTTTATTGACTATACACACGCTTTTGATAAAATAAGCAATGTAAACATGATGAAGATGCTTGCAGATCTACAAATTGATGGGAAAGACCTTAGATTTGTAAAAACCCCACATTGGAAACAACAAGGTGCCATAAAGTTTGATAATGAAATAGGCCAATATCAGCCTATTAAGATAGGTGTGAGAGAGTGGTGTGTAATGTCTCCAGATCTGTTTTCCCTGTGCAAAGAACATATTTTTTTAAATCTAGTAGATATGACAGGAATCATCAGTAGAGGATGTAACACCAATAACATTAGATGAGCGGATGACACAGTATTCATTACAGACAATGAGCAGGATCTGCAACATTTAGTAGATGTGGTTGGTTTCACACAGTAAATAACTAGGGTTATAATTAAACTAAAAGAAGACAAGATCATTGTTGTCACTAGGAAGAAGGAATACCATATAATATACAAGTAAATTGAACTATTCTTTAAAAAAGTGAATCGGTACAATTATTCGGAACAGTTATAACATCTGATGGGAAATGCCTTTAAAAGAGTAGAACAAGAATCGCCATGACGAAGGTATCCATTGCAAGATGGAAAAAATACCTACCAATAAAAAGATGTCATTTGCACAGAGACAAAGAGTGTTGAGGTGCTACATAGTACATGCACTTTTGTATGGATGTGAAGCTTGGAAAATGAGCAGACAAGCTGAAAAAACTACTGATGGTGGTGCAAATGTGGTTTCTGAGGAAAATGCAAAGAATACTATGAATAGACGGTAAAATCAATTACCACGTCCTACAAGAAACAAATGAAAACGTAAACTGATTAGATAAATTAGACGTAGGCGGTCTCAGTATTTTGGACACGTTAAGAGAAGAAAGAAATTGGAGAATTGGTGAAAATGGCAAGTCTGAGTGGAAAAGAACAAGGGGAAAGCACAGAAGTAAATACCAGGATGGCTTGGCCACGTGGTATGGTCGAGACAAGTACATAGAACTGATCCACGACTCTGGTGATCGCGTGACATGGCGAAACATGACCGCCCACGCTTATGCGATGGCATCGGTTTAGTGCTGCCGAGACAGTAGTCCGGGTTTAAACCCCTGCAGAATCCTGAATATTTTTCCCCGAGCAAAACGGCTCTGGGTGTCTACTCAGTGTCAAAGAAATGAGCACCAAACAATGTTCAACCTGTCCAGGACTTTCTGGGAACGGCAATATCTGCATCGGGTTACCTTCACAATAGCGGTGATTACTTAAACACTCGTGTGGATCTCATAACATTGGTCCATTAAAATTATATACAATCTCATCTTAACAATCTTAACAATAACAATATAGGAAGTGCTAGCATCAAGCAGGAGTGGTTACACAGCTATCTGATTCCCTTGCCGAAGCCTGGCAAAGACCACATAAAAATTCAGGGATATCGAGTTATAACCATGCAGAATACAATAGGCAAGCTGCTGGAGAAGTTAATTGCCAGGAAAATATCAAGCCAGCTAGAGAAGCAAGGTGTTTTCTCACCTACGAAGAGAATGGTTTCTGTCTCTGGAGCGGTATCGGCTGGCAAAGATTAGTTTCATCTTCGTGCCAGGGCATGCGGGAGTACAAGGGAATGAGCGGGCTGACAAGCTCGCAGGTGAGGCTACTGTGGAGGGCGGACGCGCCATGGACCAGGCTGACATTCTGAGTGCTCTACGAGAAGTAAGACTTTTGCGAGAACCAAGTGATGACTGTGAATCTACAACAATGGCCAGACTGCGAGAGCAGCAAATTAAAAGAGGGGTGGCCAAACAAGAACACTACGCAGGAAGCCAAAGAAGATTGATAAACCAACACAGAACTGGCGTCGTTAGCCGCTACACGCGCGGGATTTGCTGAGGAGGGGATCCGAGCACTTATGGATCTGAATGGTTCGATGTGCAATGAGGATGATCTGTCGACTAACTAACTAACTAACTATATAAAATCTCTTCTTTAGGCACAGATGGGCACATTTGTAAAACTGGTATACCTATGTTTTCGATAAACAATCTTGTTTTAATGTTTGTGTTCGCCGGCAAAGACTTTACTAGAAACATTCATTCCCCCAACTGTTTTTGTACGTTTCTTTAGTGTTTCCAGTTATATTTGGCATTCAGTCATACGTGTTGGTATATTATATTAGTTTTCATTAGTTATTTTCCAACAGCATATTAAAATAGATTATGTTTGCCTCAATGGTATTGGAGCAGTTCAGCTGAGCGCACGCATGCTGAATCTGACTAGAATAGCTATATGCATGAACGAGAACCACAATACTGTAAATATTGTTTATTTTGTAAGATATGTAATAACAGGCAAGATCGAAGGGAACAGACCAAGAGGAAGACCGAGAGGAAAATACCCGGATGGCTTGGCCACATGGCATAGACGAGACAGGAACAGTGAGCTGATCCACTACTCTGGTGATGGCAGATGATACTTTTCCCGGGAAAGGCACATGATTGATTTATTGATAATTTGTTTCGATGCCCCCCATTTACGGGGTATCTTTTTTGATTTCCAATTGTCGATTTATTTTGAAGTGCAAACCCGGACAAGGGGAATTCCCAATCTGCCCAATCGTGATTGAAAAGGATAGGACCTCGGTTCAGCACGAAGATGGAAGAACAGATAGAGATTTAAAAAGAGATCACAAAAATCAAGAGAAGCTTTCATGGCGCGGCTAGTGCTGAAGTCAAACAAAACTAACACTAGTACCAAGTTTATAATATTTAACAGTAATGTAAAATTTAAAACTGCTATACGGGTATATACATACATATGGTTGCAAATCCTAGACAATTAGTAAACAGGCCACACACACACAAAATCCACAGAAGCCTGGAGATGTGGTTTTATCATTTATCAAGGATTTTTTTTACATTTTACGAGAACATAATGGATATTATTTTACTTTGTACGGGAATATCATGGATCTTATTTTTACTTTGTACGGGAATTTCATAAATTTTATTTTACCATGTACGGGGAAAAGCATATATCTTATTTTACTGTGCACGGGAATATCATGGATCTTACTTTTCATCGTACGGGAATATCATGGAAGTTATTTTACTCTGTACGGGAATATCATGGATCTAATTTTACATTGTATGGGAATATCATGGATCTTATTTTACATGGTATGGGAATATCATGGATCTTATTTTACATAGTACGGGAATAGCATGGATCTTATTTTACATCGTACGGGAATATCATAGAAGTTATTTTACTCTGTACGGGAATATCATGGGTCTTATTCTACATTGTATGGGAATATCATGGATCTTATTTTACATTGTATGGGAATATCATGGATCTTATTTTACATAGTACGGGAATAGCATGGATCTTATTTTACATTTTACGGGAATATCATTGATCTTAATTTACATTGCCGGGAATACGTGGATCTATTTAGCATTGTACGAAACTATCATGGATCTTATTTTAGATTACATATACCAACCACTTAATGTATTTGTTTTGTTTTTGTGTAAATGTGTTTAAACCTTCTCGTAGGTTCTGATCTATGTATAACATTATCATCATGATCATTATGATCATCATATCATCACTATCCATTGCCTTGCCGGCTGGCTTGGGCTATCATGCCTCTACACAAATTGCGATCTTCAACAGAATGGATGAATTCGTGTATTGACTCCCTTCCGTGCCATGACACAAGACTATCAAGATTCTTCTTACGCCGTCTTCCTCTATCTCTCTTCCGAAAATCCTTCCGGTTGTCACAACTTGTTCCAGTTTTTATCTTCTCGTAACGTGCCAAAAAACAATGACTACCTCTTTATGATGTTTGTGATAAGTTTTCTTTGCGACTCGGTTTACCTTAAAACGTCCTGATTGCTAATTTTGCTGTAAAATTAATTTTCACCATTCTTCTAAGATATTTCCCCTACAACTTAAAATAAGATCAATGATATTCCCGTACAACTTTAAAATAAGTTCCATGATACTCCCGTACTGTGTAAAATAAGATCCATGATATTTCGTACAATGTAAAATAAAATCCATGATATGCCCATACAATGTAATATAAGATCCAAGATATTTCTGTACAGTGTGAAATAAGATCATGATAGTCACTTACATATTAAAATAAGATCCATGATATTCCCGTACAAATTAAAATAAAATCTACGTTACTCCTGTACAATGTAAAATAAGATCTATGATATTCCCGTACAATGTCAAATAAGATCCATGATATTCTCGTACAATGTAAAATAAGATCCATGATATCCCCGTACAATATAAAATAAGATCCATGATATCCGCGTACAATGTAAAATAAGATCCATGATATCCGCGTACAATGTAAAATAAGATCCATGATATTCCGGTACAAAGTAAAATAAGAAGCTAGTTAAGCCATATTTTTACTTTCAGATAACATTTGACTTGTTTCGTTGCTTACGGCATTTGCCTTTTAATTACTCGCAGAAGACCTAAAACCAAACGGAACAGTTTGACACAGAAACGAAATATACGGACAGGACTCTGACGGAGCTGCAGGGGAATACACCAGTTTGGGCTGTATTTTTGTGAGTATGTCGAACTCCTTTTCCCAATGTGGAAAAAAAAAGTGTGCAGGAAGAAGTAGATGACAAATTATTTTTATATTTTGTTTCTTCAAGAGATCAGTTACTCTACAAAACTATTGTATACGCTTCGATGAGGCTGTCTATTATGGTCTGAATATGCGTTGCGCTGCACTTTTTTTCATACGCCTAACGACAAGGGCACAATGCTTAAGCTAGATTTGTGTAGGCCTGGTTCCTAACCTTATATTATAATTACCAAAATTAAGACAGTAATTGACTACCCAAAAAGATAACGTTATAACTGCACTTCAAGATGTTTACAAGTGTCAAAAATATTGATGTTCATGAACAGGTTAATCTTCAATCGTCATCTTGGCCGGAGGGAATTTCTTATATGGTACTTTTGAAGTTACAGGCGCATGTCATACATACTCAGAGAGAGAGAGAGAGAGAGAGAGAGAGAGAGAGAGAGAGAGAGAGAGAGAGAGAGAGAGAGAGAGAGAGAGAGAGAGAGAGAGAGAGAGAGAGAGAGAGAGAATTGAAATGAAATGAAGTGAATTGAATTGAATTGAACTTTATTTTAAAAGGGTTACACATTGGGGACGTAGGCCCGTCTTACATTCGGCCCTTCAATCACTCATCTTTCGTTCATCAACAATGCATGATACATTCACATAGGAAAAAAAAATGTCAAATAAATGTTGTAAGCATAAACAATGCATATTATCATGTTATGTCCAGTGTCTCTCGCCATCAGTCCAACTCACTTCGACTTCTGACATACTTATAATTACGTTCACGTCCCCAAGTCAGGAACCAGAAGTCAACATTTTAGTACACGTGACCGGTGAAGGGTTTGAACCGCTACCTCGACATCAGCACACTGGAAGTTTAAGAAAGATCGACATTATTCATTCAGTGATACTGACCACAAACCCAGCTTGTAATTGATAAGCATTGGAGTCTGGTAAACAGTGAGCCGCCATGTTTTGGAGACACACGAGTTAGAACTCGAGGGATTGGTGACAGGATAGTATGGACATGTTGTCACTGGGCACCAGGCTTGACAATTACAAATTTTAAGTGACCGAAGATTATAGATCGCAAAATGTCTTCACGTCTGGAAATGTTAATATATATATATCGCTCCGTGGCTAAAGGGTTGCGAACGCGGTTCGTGAGCGGGTATCAGGCGTTCGAAGCTTGGCTGCGACCCATTTGTGCAGCAGACCGTGTCGCGTTGTGTTATAACGTGCTGGTATAAGAGCCGGTCGTTCAGAAAGCAATGGCAAACTACTGAACCTAACACTTGCCTAATATATCAACAGCAGCTGAAAAATGCTGTGGTTGACTGCAACGTCCCTCAACAAAAGGGACGCAACGAACGCAACAGAATTTATTTATTATATATATATTATTATTTATATATATATATATATATATAAAATATAATAAAAGAGAGAGAGAGAGAGAGGGAGAGAGAGAGAGAGAGAGAGAGAGAGAGTAAGAGAGAGAGGGGGTGAGTGATTAAGAGAATGAGTAAAAGAAAGGGAATATGAAAGTAAGAGTTGTTGCGAGAGAGTCGTGATTATGGAGAGTGAAAGATAGTAAGGAAACAGAATGAGTGAAAGAGAATGAGTGCGACAGAAAAGAGAGAGAGAGTGTGTGACATAGAAATTTGTGAGAGTTAGTGAAAAAGAGAGCGAGTTGATGAGAGAGCGAGAGGTAAGAATATAGTGGGTGGGTGAGCGAGTGAGAGAGAAAAAGTGAGGAGTGATGGAGATTAAGTGAGAGTAAGAAAAAGAGTTAGAGAGAGAGAGAAGAGAGAGAGAGAGAGAGAGAGAGGAGAAAAGAGAAGAAATGAGAAATAGTGAGTGGGAGAGAGTGACTGATTGAGAGAGTGAGTGAAAAAAAGTAAGTGAGGAAAGAGCATGTGAGGGGGAGTGCGTGAGTGAGATAGTAAAAGCATCTGTCTGGATAAATCGCACACTTACACACAAACCTAATGTCAAAGACTTGAACACATCCCCCCAGCCAGGAAGAGCAGGTAATCTTAAAGAGGCCATGAGGGGATACTGTGCCCGAGGCAAGGGCAGGGGAGATGAGGGAATAGGGTCAGGTTAACCATTCCCTCATGAGACACGCAGGCGTGGTTCAGAGAGTTAGCACTCTAACCACGATAAGCATCACGCCTCGTGGTAGCGGGAGAAGTTGAGTAGACACTCAACATGACACGTTTGCCATCAAGCGTGCCAGGTGAGGCAACACGCGTCAAGGTGAAGGGGGCTCCCCGTGGTGTGTACCGGCTGGGGAAAAAATTGGCAGACGGGAGACAGGACGTGTCGAGTACACCTCGTTTAGAATAGAGCTAGGGTTTTGTTGTAACTACATAGATAGAAAGTAGCATAGTGGTTAGCTATTTGTGATAGAGGATTCTGTGGTAGAGTGTTATGTGTTTCATTAGCGACTGTTCACTGCTGTAGCGAGCCAATGGCAATAAACTGCACTATGTATTTTTCCTCCCACACGACTTGCAAGTATTCTTGTATTGGTGTGAGAGAAGTACCGATGAGGCCTGTCAGTGAGTTGTTTACAGGCCAGGGTAATTGTGGTGTCAGAAAGTGGGCTTGGACGAAAGCGCCAAGCTAATACCCACAGTAAATGGTAATTGTGGTTGTCAGAAGTGAAGCTTGGACGCAAAGTTCAAGCTAATCCACTCGTCCACGAGCTCCAGACTAGGGTTTAATTTAATTTGTGTAGTGACGGTGATTTGTGCAGACGAGAAAAATGTTGCAAGCTAGAAATGTGCCTATCGTGACGTATTAAACTGTTTAATTGTGTTTATGAAATATTTATTTAGTCAAAGTATGTATTCATCAAAGCTGTAAGTATTAATATTCTTGGTTTTCTATTTATTTTATATTTACCTTTTTGTTGAGAAATGAGTACCAAAAATGATTCACGGCGGAGCGATACGAAGCCAGCAAACAATATCGATTTTTCATCGCGCTGTGCTGTGACGTCAGATGATTGACAAACAGTCGTCTGGGCTCATTAGCATACAGCAAGCGAGTGTTTACAAAGTTGCTAAAAGGGGCTCGCCTGAATCGGTACGTTATATCAGCTATTATTTCTTTATTTGATTTACGAAAGTAATATATTTATTTATTTAAACATCATTAGGTTATTTATATTTTTGAAAAGCAGTTATTAATATTTTTTGGGCTATTTTCTCATTGTTTTCCGTCACGATGGAACTACTTTCGGGCGAGCAGATGGCACTTGCTTGCACAACACTTACATAAATTAACTAGAATAGTAACGTAGGGGAATACTGATAGAACGAAGACAGGACATCGACATTTAAATTTTCGTGGTACATATTCTAGTTGTTCGTGATTCTGTCATTGTCTAAGTCATTGTCCTTAGTTGTCAGGGTAATTATATCGTGCACCTCTGGGGGTAACACTGCCGCCCTACATATCGAAGAGTGAACAACAGCTGTGTACGGATGCCGGTGTGCCAACTATGGTGTCCCAATTACGTAACGTGTTTCCACCCCAAAGTATCAAGGTACCTGTGTCGACGGAGTTCCGTTCCCGATCCTCGGGAACGTTAAAGCTGAGTACACTTACATATTTTGGCATGCAATTTGATTAATAGTGCATCTCTTTTTCAGCTTTTTAGACACTATTGTAAATTTTGTGCTCTGTTTTTTTTCAGCATTAAATTTTGCAGGGCACAGGCAAAAGTACAATTCTTTGGCTCATTAGTGAATAAACATAACATATCAAAGATAAATAATTAATAAAAAGGGCATTGTTGTCACTGCTAGCCAATAAAAACAAGATGGCAACTTTATCAGATTTCATAAAAACAGGTAAAGATCTGGAATTAACAGGAAAAGAATACAACAATATGCGATCAGAAATTAAAGAAAAAAAATGCTGAAAAGAAACAAAAGAGGCTGAAAAAGCTGATCGCATACGAAAAAAAGATGCTGAAAAACGAACGCGCACAAGAAAGAAAAAAAAAAGAGATTGCTCAACTAGCTGAGATAACAAAACAGAAACAGCTAGAAGATGATAAACTGATTAAGCAAAAAGAATTAGAAGTTAAAAACACAGTTAGAACATGATAAAGAGACAAAACAGAAAAAATTAGAATTAAACAACAACAGTTAGAACATGAGAAAGGGGATAAAACAGAAAGAACTAGAATTTAAAACAATTTGAAATAGCTGAAATGGCAAGAGTCAAAGAAAAACAGATACAAGTAGAATCAGAGACACAGTTAAAGATGAAAGAAAGGGACGTAGAGTCACACGCAGAAATCTCTGCCACTAAAATAAGAAGTCAACAAGAGGAAAATAAGTTCAACAAATAAAAAATATTATCAAACCATACTGTAAAGATGATCCCATATCAGCATGGATAGAGAACGTAGAGTACCAATTTTAAAATTTTACCAGGTTCCATTAGAAATGTGGGCTCCAATTTTTATGAAGAATCTCAGTGGTGAGCCCCCCAAAGTAATAGAGTCCATACCAAAAGACCTCAGATCTAACTATCAATACATCCATGATAGGATAATGCAACACTTTTTACTTGATGCCCCCGGATATCAAAATCAATTTTCAAATTTAAAGCCTAAACCCCAAAGAGACTTTCATTGATTACGTCTCAAATGTTCTAAGTGTACTAAATAGATGGCTTAAAGCGGCTAACATAGGAAGAGACTTTGATAGATTAAAAAACTTAATTGCTATGGATAAGGTTATATCCACCATACCTTCTCCTTTTGCTAAATTTTTACAGCAGTCAGACATAGAAAACATAGAAAGTTTGAAAAGAAAGGATCGGCATATTTTCTTCTAACAGAGATGTCTTTAAAACTTCAAATGACTCTGAAATAGTTTCTTTTGTGAAAGACCAACAAATATCAGAGTAATAGAAAATTTTTAGAAATATGATAAGAAAGACATGAAAGTGTCCAAATGCATACATTGTCAACTTGTACATGATTCTTATGCTATGTGTGACAAATCGCCAAATTATCCGGCGCATCTTGAAAAAGTGATCAAGAAACAGCAGAGCAAAAGATCGCATACAGGCGGGCCATTAAATGTTTTTTTGTTCCAGCTATGGCCCTTATAGTAATAAGTGCCTTGGCCGGCAGCGTATGAAAGCCCGAATGCCCTTTGATTGACACCTCTTCAGATGGTGGTAGTGAGAATGAGTCTGAGAGTGAAAGTGACTTTCCTAATAACCAACAGAAAAAGTTTGTGGTGCATACGATATGTTAAGCTTCGACAGCTGTGAACGATGTCACCAATTCCATACAGACGCGAAACTAGAATGTGGACATACAGTACTATGCTCATCTGAGAGTGTAAACGCAGCAGTAGCCTCCAGAGGCAATCTTGTGTTCCACAATGCGATGGTCAATGATGTAGCATGCCAGTGTTTGCTGGACAGCGGCAGTCCCTTTTTGGTCTTTGGAAAGAACTGGTGAATCCGGGTGATTACACAGGTGATACTGTCAAATGCCGTACCTTTTTGGGTAACATTGAAATTACCCTTTTGGGAAAAGCCCAGATTGACCCCCTTTTCTCTCTGGTACCTTTACCTGTGCAATACTGAACAACCCTTGTACTGATTTAATTCTGGGGTGCTTACCCCAACTAAAACATTGTACGATTGATGAAATAGTTGCATGGGAAAAAGTAAAGGCAACTATTACAACAGCCAAAACAGACACTTCAAAACATCAAACATATTACAAGATGAGA
This sequence comes from Cepaea nemoralis, assembly GCA_014155875.1. NCBI lineage: Eukaryota > Metazoa > Mollusca > Gastropoda > Stylommatophora > Helicidae > Cepaea > Cepaea nemoralis. The sequence goes on from JACEFZ010001442.1 coordinate 16,317, forward strand.
CACTACTGATGCTTTCTACAACCAGCACAGATGACACAAACAAACAGAAACTTTTTCTCCACCAGAAATCTACTCTTAATGTGTCTCCCTACTTAAAATTGTTAAAGGTCAAAGCCAGAGTGACCAAAAATGCATCTTGTTTATTTAGATAAAAAAGGCATTTCAACTACAGGTCATGCTACTGGTAACCATGAACAGGTGTTACCTGAACAACACCGGTTAACTATGCCAAAAATGCAAAAAACACCGGTGACTGGTCATCTTGCATACAACAACACCAGACCAGGTTTTTTCAAGAAGATAAAATTATGTTTTCATAATGTATTTGCGTGTAATGTCTGTCAACAATTGGTACAAAAGTTTAAGGGTAGACATCCTACAACTGAAGTACAACCTTCTATACTGGCTCCCAAGCCATTTGATAGAGGAAGGGTCAGTTTTACCACAAACACACAAACAACGGTGCAAGAACAGTGATCTTGAACTTGATCAAGACAGATTTAGGCTACTTCCATACCAGCGAAATGGCAACGACTATTTAAGGTGGTACATAACCATGGTAAAAGTTGACTATGAAATATCGATAAACATACACTTAGAGATATTCCATGTCAACATGCGTAAACTTTTCTTTTTAAGACAACAGACAGAAGTACAGACGGACGAAAATAATGCAACAACACCAAGTGATCAGACGACAGACATACATAGCGCAACTACACTAGTTAGTGAACTGGAAATCCGACGAGGGGGATACATGTAGTGAACTTATAGAATACACATGAATAAATCAGAATACTGATGACTGGACAATACACCTACTGAAACGAGACATGCCTTTGACAGAGTGCGACTCTTCGGTCTCACTGTGAAAACCCAAACAAAGTCAAATTATGCCTAAAATAAATTCATTTTTGGGTCATGTCATTTCTCAAGTCCAACTATAGACTGACCTGAAAATTAGTACCAAAATTATAAATCTGACCATGTCTAACGGAAAGAAACAGGTCAGAAGCCTTTTGGGGTTAGTAAATTACTCAAAAATTACATTCTATATTTATGTTGTAAAAGCATTTTTGAAAAGAAATGTGAAAGATGCATTATTAATTTCTGCATTGTCAAAAAAGAAAAAATTTTTTTTTGTAAATATTCCAATCCTCCGCTTGCCTAATCTAGGCTCGTTTATTATTCTAGGACAGATGCTACCAGTACTAGGCCAATTTTATGAGGGCATCTTCCACCCGATTTGTTACGTGAGCCGTAAGATCACACCTGCCGAGTCCAGATATTCAATATCAGAACTAGAAGCCCTAAGCGTCATCTATGCGGTGAGAAAGCTCCATCGATTTTTGGCAGGTGTACACTTTATTGTCCAGACAGATAATTCTCCCCTTACAGTCATCCAGTCCCGGGGGGCACCGAAAAAGACCGGATATACAGGTGGTCTCTTATTTTGCAGAACTATACGTTTAGTATAGAAACACTCAAGGGGAAAGACAACATTTTAGCTGATACCCTTAGTAGACCATCAGGGTAGAAATCCCCAAAGTCCGCATATAGATAGAGAGTGATAGTCAGTACATAAATAGATTACAATAATGTATATAAAATGTGTTACATATACATCTACTTTATTGCTAAATAATGATCCAAGTACAATGAACTATCAGGTGTCCGCAGACATGAACTAAAGAACTGTGCTGCAGAACGTAGATACTACCGTGTGTAATAGGACAGCTCATTTTCAACTAAGCTCCATTCCCGGGGTGTCATGTATGTGAAATACAGAGAACAGTGTCAGAACAGTGCTAATTTTAGACACGAAAAAGATGAGCTACGACACCAGCGAATCTCTACACGGGCACTACCCAGAAAACTCTAGTATGACTGTATAATGTATTTCAGATACCCAGGCAAATTGTGTAGATTATTATGCCTTTACAACCAATGTGCAAACATGAAGGGAACTACTTCTGAAGGAACTGAATACAGTGTATATAAACTTAATGTGATATGTAATTAAATATTTTAAAATAATGATAAATTAGAGATAGAATTAGGTAATATAATAATTCTCATTTAGTTAAATAGTTTTGGTAGTACGGTAATTAACCCGGTTACTTAACTTAAATTTAAATTACAATATTAGATTAAACATAAATATAGTTAATATTTATGTTTTAAACTAATATGTAATTTAAATTTAAGTTAAGTAACCCGGGGTTTAAATTTCCGTACTACCAAAACTATTTAACTAAATGAGAATTATTTTATTACCTAATTCTATCTCTAATTTATCATTATTTTAAAATATTTAATTACATATCACATTAAGTTTATAACACTGTATTCAGTTCCTTCAGGATAGTAGTTGCCTTCAGTTTGCACATTGGTTGTAAAGGCATAATAAATCTACACAAATTTCCTGGGTATCTGAAATACATTATACAGTCATACTAGAGTTTTTTCGGTAGTGCCCGTGTAGAGATTCGCTGGGTCGTAGCTCAGTCTTTTTGTGTCTATAATTAAGCACTGTTCTGACACTGTTCTCTGTATTTCACATACATGACACACCGGAATGGAGTTAGTTGAAAAGAGCTGTCCTATTACACACGGTAGTATCTACGTTCTGCAGCACAGTTCTTTAGTTCAGTCTGCGGACACCTGATAGTTCATTGTACTTGGATCATTATTTAGCAATAAAGTAGATGTATATGTAACACATTTTTTATACATTATTGTAATCTATTTATGTACTGACTATCACTCTCTTCTATATGCGGACTTTCGGTATTTCTACCCTGATGGTTACTAAGGGTATCAGCTAAAATGTTGTCTTTACCTGATGTGTTCTATACTAAACGTATAGTTCTGCAAAATAAGAGACCCCCTGTATATCCGGTCGTTTCGGTGCACCCCGGACTGGATGACTGTAATGGGAGAATTATCTGTCTGGACAATGAAGTGTACACCTGCCAGAAATCGATGGAGCTTTCTCACCGCATAGATGACGCTTAGGGCTTCTAGTTCTGATATTGAATATCTGGACTCGGCAGGTGTGATCTTACGGCTCACGTAACAAATCGGGTGGAAGATGCCCTCATAAAATTGGCCTAGTACTGGTAGCATCTGTCCTAGAATAATAAACGAGCCTAGGATTAGGCAAGCGGAGGATGGAATATTTTAAAAAAAAAATTTCATTTTTTACAATGCAGAAATTTAAAATGCATCTTTCACATTTCATTTTACAAATGCCTTTACAACATAGGAAAAATAGAATTGTAATTTTTGAGTAATTTACTAATCCCAAAAGGCTTCTGACCTGTTTCTTTCGTTAGACATGGTCAGATTTATAATTTTGGTACTAATTTTCAGGTCAGTTATAGTTGGACTTGAGAAATGACATGACCCAAAAATGAATTTATTTTTGGCATAATTTGACTTTGCTTGGTTTCACAGTGAGACCGAAGAGTCGCACTCTGTCAAAGGCATGCTCCCTTTCAGTAGGGGTATTGTCCAGTCATCAGTATTCTGATTTATTCATGTGTATTCTATAAGTTCACTACATGTATGCCCCTCGTCGGATTTGCCAGTGTCACTAACTAGTGTAGTTGCGCTATGTATGTCTGTCGTCTGATCACTTGGTGTTGTTGCATTATGTGCGTCCGTCTGTACTTCTGTCTGTTGTCTTGAAAAGAAGTTTACGCATGTTGACATGGAATATCTCTAAGTGTATGTTTTTCGATATTTCATAGTCAACATTTACCATGGTATGTACCACCTTGAATAGTCGTTGCCATTTCGCTGGTATGGAAGTAGCCTAAATCTGTCTTGATCAAATTCAAGATCACTGGTTCTTGCACCGTTGTTTGTGTGTTTGTGGTAGACTGACCCTTCCTCTATCAAATGGCTTGGGAGCCAGTATAGAAGGTTGTACTTCAGTTGTAGGATGTCTACCCTTAAACTTTTGTACCAATTGTTGACAGACATTACACGCAAAACATTATGAAAACATAATTTTATCTTCTTGAAAAAAACCTGGTCTGGGTTGTTGTATGCAAGATGACCAGTCACCCGGGGTTTTATGCCCTCTTTTGGCATAGTTAACCGGTGTTGTTTAGGTAACACCTGTTCATGGTTACCAGTAGCATGACCTGTAGTTGAAATGCCATTTTTATATCTAAATAAACAAGATGCATTTTTGGTCACTCTGGCTTTGACCTTTAACAATTTTAAGTATGAAGACACATTAAGAGTAGATTTCTGGTGGAGTAAAAGTTTCTGTTTGTTTGTGTCATCTGGCTGGTTGTAGAAAGCATCAGTAGTGTCTCATCTTGTAATATGTTATGATGTTTTTAAGTGTCTGTTTTGGCTGTTGTAATAGTTGCCTTTACTTTTCCCATGCAACTATTTCATCAATCGTACAATGTTTTAGTTGGGGTAAGCACCCCCGAATTAAATCAGTACAAGGGTTTTTCAGTATTGCACAGGTAAAGGTACCAGAGAGAAAAAGGGGAGTCAATCTGGGCTTTTGCCAAAGGGTAGATTTCAATGTTACCCGAAAAAGGGACGGCATTTGACAGTATCACCTGTGTAATCACCCGGATTCACCAGTTCTTTCGAAGACCCAAAAAGGGTACTGCCGCTGTCCAGCAAACACTGGCATGCTACATCATTGACCATCGCATTGTGGAACACAAGATTGCCTCTGGAGGCTACTGCTGCGTTTTCACTCTCAGATGAGCATAGTACTGTATGTCCACATTCTAGTTCGCGTCTGTATGGAATTGGTGACATCGTTCACAGCTGTCGAAGCTTAACATATCGTATGCACCACAAACATTTTCTGGTTGGGTTTTTAGGTAAATCACTTTCACTCTCAGACTCATTCTCACTACCACCATCTGAAGAGGTGTCAATCAAAATGGCATTACTGGCTTTCATACGCTGCCGGCCAAGGCACTTATTACTATAATGGCCATAGCTGGAACAAAAAAACCATTTAATGGCCCGCCTGTATGCCGATCTTTTGCTCTGCTGTTTTTTGATCACTTTTTTAAGATGCGCCGGATAATTTGGCGATTTGTCACACATAGCATAAGAATCATGTACAAGTTGACAATGTATGCATTTGGACACTTTCATGTCTTTCTTATTATTTCTGAAAAGGTTTTTTATTACTCTGATATTTTGTTGGTCTTTCACAAAAGAAAACTATTTCAGAGTCATTTGAAGTTTTAAAGACATCTCTGTTAGAAGAAAAATATGCCGATCCTTTCTTTTTAAAATTTCTATGTTTTCTATGTCTGACTGCTGTAAAAATTTAGCAAAAGGAGAAGGTATGGTGGATATAACCTTATCCATAGCAATTAAGTTTTTTATCTATCAAAGTCTCTTCCTATGTTAGCCGCTTTAAGCATCTATTTAGTACACTTAGAACATTTGAGACGTAATCAATGAAAGTCTCATTGGGTTTAGGCTTTAAATTTGAAAATTGATTTTGATATCCAGGGGCATCAAGTAAAAAATTTGCATTATCCTATCATGGATGTATTTATAGTTAGATCTGAGGTCTGTTGGGATGGACTCTATTACTTTGAGGGGCTCACCACTGAGATTCTTCATAAAAAATTTGGGGCCCACATTTTAATGGAACCTGGTGAAATTTAAATTGGTACTCTACGTTCTCTATCCATGCTGATATGGGATCATCTTTACAGTATGGTTTGATAATATTTTTGTATTTGTTGAACTTATTTTCCTCTTGTTGACTTCTTAGTTTAGTGGCAGAGATTTTTGCGTGTGACTCTGTCCCTTTCTTTCATCTTTAACTGGTCTCTGATTCTACTTGTATCTGTTTTTCTTTGACTCTTGCCCTTTCAGCTATTTCAAATTGCTTTAATTTAGTTCTTTCTGTTTATCTCCTTCTCATGTTCTAACTGTTTTTGTTTAATTCTAATTCTTTCTGTTTTGTCTCTTTATCATGTTTTAACTGCTGTTGTTTAATTTAATTCTTTTTGCTTAATCAGTTTCATTTCTAGCTGTTTCTGTTTTTTTATCTCAGCTAGTTGAGCAATCTCTTTTTTTATGTTGTCTTTTTGTGCGCGTTCGTTTCTTTCAGCATCTTTTTTCGTATGCGATCAGCTTTTTCAGCCTCTTTTGTTTTTTCTCAGCATCTTTTAATTCTTTAAGTTCTGATCAGCAAATTTTTGTAGTTCTTTTTCCCGTTAATTCCAGTCTTTACCTGCTTTTATGAAATCTGATAAAGTTGCCATCTTTTTAGTTTTTGGCTAGCAGTGACAACAATCCCCTTTTTTTTAATTATTTTTCTTTGATATGTTATTTTTATTCACTAATGAGCCAAAGAATTGTACTTTTGCCTGTGCCTGCAAAATTTAATGCTGAAAAAAACAGAGCACAAAAATTTTCAATAGTGTCTCAAAAGCTGAAAAAGAGATGCACTATTAATCAAATTGCATGCCAAAATATGTAAGTGTACTCAGCTTTAACGTTCCCGAGGATCGGGGAACGGAACTCCGTCGACACAGGTAAACCCTTTATACTTTAGGGTGGAAACACGTTACGTAATTGGGACACCATAGTTGGCACAACGGCATCCGTACACAGCTGTTTTTCACTCTTCGATATGTAGGGCGGCAGTGTTACGCCCAGAGGTGCACGATATAATTTCCCTGACAACTAAGGACAATGACTTAGACAATGACAGAATCACGAACAACTAGAAAATGTACCACGTAAATTAAATGTCGATGTCCTGTCTTCGTTCTATCAGTATTGCCCTACGTTACTATTCTAGTTAATTTATGTAAGTGTTGTGCAAGCAAGTGCCATCTGCTCGCCCGAAAGTAGTTCCATCGTGACGGTAAACAATGAGAAAATAGACCAAAAAATTAATAACTGCTTTTCATAAAAAAAAATAACCTAATGATGTTTAAATAAAAAATATATTACTTTCGTAAATCAAATAAAGAAATAATAGCTGATATAACGTACCGATTCAGGCGAGCGCCGTTTAGCAACTTTGTAAACACTCGCTTGCTGTATGCTAATGAGCCCAGACGACTGTTTGTCAATCATCTGACGTCACAGCACAGCGCGATGAAAAATCGATATTGTTTGCTGGCTTCGTATCGCTCCGCCGTGAATCATTTTTGGTACTCATTTCTCAACAAAAAGGTAAATATATAAATAAATACGAGAAACCAAGAATATTAATACTTACAGCTTGATGAATACATACTTTGACTAAATAAATATTTCATAAACAAATTAAACAGTTTAATACGTCACGATAGGCACATTTCTAGCTTGCAACATTTTTCTCGTCTGCACAAATCACCGTCACTACACAAATTAAATTAAACCTAGTCTGGAGCTCGTGGACGAGTGGATTAGCTTGAACTTTGCGTCCAAGCTTCACTTCTGACAACCCAATTACCATTTACTGTGGGGATTAGCTTGGCGCTTTCGTCCCAAACACCACTTTCTGACACCACAATTACCCTGGCCTGTCAACAACTCACTCAGGCCTCATCTGGGACTTCTCTCACACCAATACAAGAATACTTGCAAGTCGTGTGGGAGGCAAAATACATAGTGCAGTTTATTGCCATTGGCTCGCTACAGCAGTGAACAGTCGCTAATGAAACACATAACACTCTACCACAGAATCCTCTATCACAAATAGCTAACCACTATGCTACTTTCTATCTATGTAGTTACAACAAAACCCCAGCTCTATTCTAAACGAGGTGTACTCGACACGTCCTGTCTCCCCTCTGCCAATCTTTTCCCCCGCCCGGGACACACCACGCGAAGTCCCCTTCACCTTGACGCGTGTTGCCTCACCTGGCACGCTGATGGCAAACGTGTCATGTTGAGTGTCTACTCAACTTCTCCCGCTACCCCGAGGCGTGATGCTTATCGTGGTTAGAGTGCTAACTCTCTGAACCACGCCTGCGTGTCTCATGAGGGAATGGTTAACCTGACCCTATTCCCTCATCTCCCCCGCCCCTTTCCTCGGGCACAGTATCCCCTCATGCCTCTTTAAGATTACCTGCTCTTCCTGGCTGAGGGGATGTGTTCAAGTCTTTACATTAGGTTTGTGTGTAAGTGTGCGATTTATCCAGAAGATGCTTTTACTATCTCACCCGCACTTCCCTCACATGCTATTCACTAAATTACTCTTTTCACTCATCTCTCAATCAGTCACTCTCTCCCACTCACATTTCATTTACTCTCTCTCTCTCTCTCTTCTCTCTCTCTCTCTCTCTCTCTCTGTCTCTTAACTCTTTTCTTACCTCACTTAATCTCCATCACTCACTCACTTTTTTTCCCCTCATCGCTACCATCCACTATATCTGACTTACTCTCTCGCTCTCTCATCAACTGCTCTCTCTTTCACTAACTCTCACTAATTCTATGTCACACACTCTCCTCTCTCTTCTGTCGCACTCATTCTCTTTCACTCATTCTGTTTTACTTACTATCTTTCACTCTCCATCAATCACGACTCTCTCGCAACAAAATCTTACTTTATATTCCCTTTCTTTTACTCATTCTCTTAATCACTCACCCCCTCTCTCTCTTACTCTCTTCTTCTCTCTCTCTCTCTCTCCTCTCTTCTCTCTTCTTTATATTTTATATATAATATATATATATATATATATATAATATAATATATATAATAAATAAATTCTGTTGCGTTTCGTTGCGTCCTTTTGTTGGGGACGTTGCAGTCAACCACAGCATTTTTCAGCTGCTGTTTATATATTAGGCAAGTGTTAGGTTCAGTAGTTTGCCATTGCTTTCTGAACGACCGGGGTCTTATACCAGCACGTTAAACACAACGCGACACGGTCTGCTGCACAAATCGGTCGCAGCCAAGCTTCGAACGCCTGATACCCGGCTCACGAACCGCGTTCGCAAGCCTTTAGCCACGGAGCGATATATATATATATAACAGTTTTCCCGACGTGAAGACAGTTGGGGATCTATAATCTTCGGTCACTTGAAATTTGTAATTGTCAACCCGGTGCCCAGTGACAACATGTCACATATATCCTGTCACCAATCCTCAGAGTTCTAACTCGTGTGTCTCCACAGACATGGGCGGCTCGACTGTTTACCAGACTCCAATGCTTATCAATTACAAGCTAGGTGGTGGTCAGTATCACTGAATGAATAATGTCGATCTTTCTTAAACTTCCAGTGTGCTGATGTCGAGGTAGGGGTTAAAAAACCCCTTTACGGTCACGTGTACTAAAAGTTGACTTCTGGTTCCTGACTTGGGGACGTGAACGTAAATTATAAGTATGTCAGAAGTCGAAGTGAGGTTTGGGCTGATGGCGAGAGACACTGGACATAACATGATAATATGCATTGTTTATGCTTAAAAAATTTTTTTGACAATGTTTTTTTTCCCATGTGAATGTATCATGCATTGTTGATGAACGAAAGATGAGTGATTGGAAGGGCCGAATGTAAGACGGGCCTACGTGCCCAATGTGTAACCCTTTTAAAATAAAGTTCAATTCAATTCAATTCACTTCATTTCATTTCAATTCTCTCTCTCTCTCTTTTCTCTTCTCTCTCTCTCTCCTCTCTCTCTCTCTCTCTCTCTCTCTCTCTCTCTCTCTCTCTCTCTCTCTCTCTCTCTCTGAGATTTTTGACATGCGCCTGTAACTTCAAAAGTACCATATAAGAAATTCCCTCGGCCCAAAATGACGATTGAAGATTAACCTGTTCATGAAAAATCAATATTTTTGACATTGTAAACATCTTGAAGTGCAGTTATAACGTTATCTTGTTGGTAGTCAATTACTGTCTTAATTTTGGTAATTATAATATAAGGTTAGGAACCAGGCCTACACAAATCTAGCTTAAGCATTGTGCCCTTGTCGTTAGGCGTATGAAAAAAAAGTGCAGCGCAACGCATATTCAGACCATAATAGACAGCCTCATCGAAGCGTATACAATAGTTTTGTAGAGTAACTGATCTCTTGAAGAAACAAAATATAAAAGATAATTTGTCATCTACTTTTCTGCACACTTTTTTTTCCACATTGGGGAAAAGGAGTTCGACATACTCACTAAAATAAAGCCCAAAATGGTGTATTCCCTGCAGCTCCCTCAGAGTCCTGTCCGTATATTCGTTTCTGTGTCAAACTGTTCCGTTTGGTTTTTGGGGCTTCTGCGAGTAATTCAAATGGCAAATGCCGTAAGCAACGAAACAAGTCAAATGTTATCTGAAAGTAACAAATATGGCTTAACTTTGCTTCTTATTTACTTTGTACCGGAATATCATGGATCTTATTTACATTGTACGCGGATATCAGGATCTTATTTTACATTGTACGCGGATATCATGGATTTTTTTTATATGTACGGGGATATCATGGATCTTATTTTTCATTGTACGAGAATATCATGGATTTATTTTACATTGTACGGGAAATCATAGATCTTATTTACATTGTACAGGAGTAACGTAGATTTTATTTTAATTTGTACGGGAATATCATGGATCTTATTTTAATATGTAAGTGACTATCATGATCTTTTTTCACACTGTACAGAAATATCTTGGATCTTATATTACATTGTATGGGCATATCATGGATATATTTTACATTGTACGAGAATATCATGGATCTTATTTTACACAGTACGGGAGTATCATGGAACTTATGTTAAGTTGTACGGGAATATCATTGATCTTATTTTAAGTTGTACGGGAATATCTTAGAAGAATGGTGAAAATAATTTTACAGCCAAAATTAGCAATCAGGACGTTTTAAGTAAAACCCAGTCGCAAAGACAACTTATCACAAACATCATAAAGAGGTAGTCTTGTTTTTGGTCACGTTACGAGAAGTACAAAATGGAACAAGTTGTGACAACCCGGGAAAGGGTTTTCGGAAAGAGAGATAGAGGAAGACGGCGTAAGAAGAATCTTGATAGTCTTGTGTCATGGCACGGAAGGGAGTCAATACACGAATTCATCCCTTCTGTTGAAGATCGCAATTGTGTAGAGGCATGATAGCCCAAGCCAGCCGGCAAGGCAATGGATAGTGATGATGATGATGATCATAATGATCATGATGATAATGTTATACATAGATCAGAACCTACGAGAAGGATTAACACATTTACACATAAACTAAACAAATACATTAAGTGGTTGGTATATGTAATCTAAAATAAGATCCATGATAGTTTCGTACAATGCTAAATAAGATCCACGATATTCCCGTGCAATGTAAATTAAGATCAATGATATTCCCGTAAAATGTAAAATAAGATCCATGCTATTCCCGTACTATGTAAAATAAGATCCATGATATTCCCATACAATGTAAAATAAGATCCATGATATTCCATACAATGTAGAATAAGACCCATGATATTCCCGTACAGAGTAAAATAATTCTATGATATTCCCGTACGATGTAAAATAAGATCCATGCTATTCCGTACTATGTAAAATAAGATCCATGATATTCCCATACCATGTAAAATAAGATCCATGATATTCCCATACAATGTAAAATTAGATCCATGATATTCCCGTACAGAGTAAAATAACTTCCATGATATTCCCGTACGATGAAAAAGTAAGATCCATGATATTCCCGTGCACAGTAAAATAAGATATATGCTATTCCCCTACATGGTAAAAAAAAATTTATGAAATTCCGTACAAAGTATAAATAAGATCCATGATATTCCCGTAAAAGTAAAATAATATCCATTATGTTCTCGTAAAATGTAAAATAAGATCCTTGATAAATATAAAACCACATCTCCAAGGCTTCTGTGGATTTTGTGTGTGTGTGGCCTGTTTACTAATTGTCTAGGATTTGCAACCATATGTATGTATATACCCGTATAGCAGTATTAATTTAACATTACTGTTAAATATTATAAACTTGGTACTAGTGTTAGTTTTTTTTGACTTCAGCACTAGCCGCGCCATGAAAGCTTCTCTTGATTTTTGTGATCTCATTTTAACATCTCTATCTGTTCTTCCATCTTCGTGCTGAACCGAGGTCCTATCCTTTTCAATCACGATTGGGCAGATTGGGAATTCCCTTGTCCTGGTTGTGCACTTCAAAAATCAATCGACAATTGGAAATCATAAAAGAGTACGCCGTAAATGGCGGCATCGCAACAAATTATCAATCAATCAATCATGTGCCATTCCGGAAAGTATCATCTGCCATCACCAGAGTAGTGGATCAGCTCACTGTTCCTGTCTCGTCTATGCCATGTGGCCAAGCCATCCAGGTATTTTCCTCTCGGTCTTCCCTTGGTCTGTTCCCTTCGATCTTGCCCGTTATTACATATCTTACAAAATCAACAATATTTACAGTATGTGTGGTTCTCGTTCATGCATATAGCTATTCTAGTCAGATTCAGCATGCGTGCGCTCAGCTGAACTGCTCCAATACCATTGAGGCAAAACATAATCTATTTTAATATGCTGTTGGAAAATAACTAATGCAAACTAATATAATATACACAACACGTATGACTGAATGCCAAATATAACTGGAAACACTATAAGCAACGTACACAAACAGTTGGGGGAATGAATGTTTCTAGTCAAGTCTTTGCCCGGGGAACACAAACATTAAAACAAGATTGTTTATCGAAAACATAGGTATACCAGTTTTACAAATGTGCCCATCTGTGCCTAAAGAAGAGTTTTATATAGTTAGTTAGTTAGTTAGTCGACATATCATCCTCATTGCACATCGAACCATTCAGTTCATATGTGCTCGGGTCTCCTCCTCAGCAAATCCGCGGCGTGTAGCGGCTAACAACACCAGTTCTTTGTTGGTTTTTCAGTCTTTTTGGCTTCCTGCTTAGTGTTTTTGATTGACCACCCTTTTTAAATTTTCTTTTCTCGCAGTCTGGCCATGGTTGTAGATTCACAGTCATCACTTAGTTCTCGCAAAAGTCTTACTTCTCGTAGAGCATTCAGAATGTCAGCCTGGTCCATGGCGCGTCCGCCCTCCACAGTAGTGTTACCTGCGAGCTTGTCAGCCCGCTCATTCCCTTGTACTCCCCCATGCCCTGGCACGAAGATGAAACTAATCTTTGCCAGCGATACCGCTCCAGAGACAGCAAACCCTTCTCTTCGTAGGTGAGAAAACACCTTGCTTCTCTAGCTGGCTTGATATTTTCCTGGCAATTAACTTCTCCAGCAGCTTGCCTATTGTATTCTGCATGGTTATAACTCGATATCCCTGAATTTTTATGTGGTCTTTGCCAGGCTTCGGCAAGGGAATCAGATAGCTGTGTAACCACTCCTGCTTGATGCTAGCACTTCCTATATTTTTATTGTTAAGATTGTTAAGATGAGATTGTATATAATTTTTAAAGGACCAATGTTATGAGATCCACACGAGTGTTTAAGTAATCACCGCTATTGTGAAGGTAACCCCATGCAGATATTGCCGTTCCCAGAGAAAGTCCTGGACAGGTTGAACATTGTTTGGTGCTCATTTCTTTGACAAAGAGTAGACACCCAGAGCCGTTTTGCTCGGGGAAAAATATTCAGGATTCTGCAGGGGTTTAAACCCGGGACTACTGTCTCGGCAGGCACTAAACACGATGCCATCGCATAAGCGTGGGCGGTCATGTTTTGCCATGTCACGCGATCACCCGAGTCGTGGATCAGTTCTATGTACTTGTCTCGACCATACCACGTGGCCCAAACCATCCTGGTATTACTTCTGTGCTTTCCCCTTGTTTTTTCCACTCAGACTTGCCAATTTTCACCAAATTCTCCAATTTTTCTTCTCTTAACGTGTCCAAAATACTGAGACGCCTAGTCTAATTTTTCTAATCAGTTACGGTTTTTATTTGTTTTTTGTAGGACGTGGTAATTGATTTTACCGTCTATTTATAGTATTCTTTGCATTTTCCTCAGAAACCACATTTGCACCACCATCAGTAGTTTTTTTAGCTTGTCTGCTCATTTTCCAAGCTTCACATCCATACAAAAGTGCATGTACTATGTAGCACCTCAACACTCTTTGTCTCTGTGCAAATGACATCTTTTTATTGGTAGGTATTTTTTTCCCTCTTGCAAATGGATACCTTCGTCATGGCGATTTGTTCTACTCTTTTAAAGGCATTCCCATCAGATGTTATAATGTTCCGAGATAATTGTACCGATTCACTTTTTTAAGAATAGTTCAATTTACTTGTATATTATATGGTATTCCTTCTTCCTAGTGACAACAATGATCTGTGTCTTCTTTTTGTTTAATTATAACCCTAGTTATTTACTGTGTGTAACAACCACATTTCTAAAAGTTGCAGATCCTGCTCATTGTCTGTAATGAATACTGTGTCATCCCCCTCATCTAATGTTATTGGGGTTACATCCCCTATGATGATTCCTGTCATATCTACTAGATTTAATAAAATATGTTCTTTGCACAGGGAAAACAGATCTGGAGACATTACACACCACTCTCTCACACCTATCTAATAGGCTGATATTGGCCTATTTCATTATCAAACTTTATGGCACCTTGTTGTTTCAATGTGTGGTTTTACAAATCTAAGGTCTTTCCCATCAATTTTTAGATCTGCAAGCATCTTCATCATGTTTACATTGCTTATTTTATCAAAAGCGTGTGTATAGTCAATAAAGCAAAGATGTAAGTATTTGTTTACTTCAATAGAATGTTCAATTAATGTTCTCAGCATATACACAGTACTGTATACTGTGCTTTTGCCGTCTACGAATCCACATTGTTCTTACTAATTTCGGGTTGTATTTTCTTGTTAACTCTTTGCATGATTAATTTAGCATAATCTTTGGAATGTGGCTCATTATACTGATGGCAAGGTACTGAACATAAAATTGCCTAAAAAATGAAACCAGGGTTTATTGTAATGTCCTGCCAAGGACATGCAACATTATGTTCATGGATCTGAAAAAGAGGACACTCACATCTGTATTATGCTGTTACGGAGTTTGTAGTTTACACTGTGAAATACTTTTGTAGTATATGTGAGAAGACGAGAACTCATTAGCATTTCCAAGTGTAAAGAAGTATGTGTTTTGAAGAAAGAATCAGACAGACAGACAGACAGACAGACAGACAGACAGACAGACAGACAGACAGACAGACAGCAGCAGGGAGGCAGGCAGGGGCAGACAGACAGACAGACAGACAGACAGACAGACAGACAGACAGACAGACAGACAGACAGACAGACAGACAGACAGACAGACAGACAGACAGACAGACAGACAGACAGACAGACAGACAGAAGGAGGCAGGCAGGCAGGCAGGCAGGCAGGCAGGAGAAAGAAAAAAAGAAAGAAAAAAAAGAAAGAAAGAAAGAAAGAAAAAAAAAAAAAAAAAAAAGAAAAAAAAGAAAGAAAGAATGTGATAAATGATTCGATACGTTGATTTCTAGAACCCCAAACAGATTCTCCTTTGTGAGTGCCAACACTCTAGATAGAATTCATTACTTAGCGACGTGTCACTATTACTTTACCAGTAACACACTTACAGTGTGCTATACTATGAGAGCAGCCAAACAGAAAGCATGAAAGATATTATATAGTTTGTAACATCATCATCATTGTGAAGTATTTAGCGCTTTCTCTGGTCGTGGATTGCCTTGATCATCCCATAATTGTCTGTCTTGTACCACTCTCATAATTGTCTGTCTTGTACCACTCTCATAATTGTCTGTCTTGTACCACGCTCATAATTGTCTGTCTTGTACCACTCTCATAATTGTCTGTCTTGTACCACTCTCATAATTGTCTGTCTTGTACCACTCTCATAATTGTCTGTCTTGTACCACGCTTAAATTGTCTGTCTTCTATCACTCTCATAATTGTCTGTCTTGTACCACGCTCATAATTGTCTGTCTTGTACCACTCTCATAATTGTCTGTCTTGTACCACTCTCATAATTGTCTGTCTTGTACCACCCCATAATTTTCTGTCTTCTACCACTCTCATAATTGTCTGTCTTCTACCACTCTCATAATTGTCTGTCTTTACCACTCTCATAATTGTCTGTCTTGTACCACTCTCATAATTGTCTGTCTTGTACCACCTCATAATTGTCTGTCTTCTACCACTCTCATAATTGTCTGTCTTCTACCACTCTCATAATTGTCTGTCTTCTACCACTCTCATAATTGTCTGTCTTCTACCACTCTCATAATTGTCTGTCTTCTACCACTCTCATAATTGTCTGTCTTGTACCACTCTCATAATTGTCTGTCTTCTACCACTCTCATAATTGTCTGTCTTGTACCACTCTCATAATTTTTGTCTTATACCACTCTCATAATTGTCTGTCTTCTACCACTCTCATAATGTCTGTCTTCTACCACTCTCATAATTGTCTGTCTTCTACCACTCTCATAATTGTCTGTCTTGTACCACTCTCATAATTGTCTGTCTTCTACCACTCTCATAATTGTCTGTCTTCTACCACTCTCATAATTGTCTGTCTTCTACCACTCTCATAATTGTCTGTCTTCTACCACTCTCATAATTGTCTGTCTTCTACCACTCTCATAATTGTCTGTCTTGTACCACTCTCATAATTGTCTGTCTTCTACCACTCTCATAATTGTCTGTCTTGTACCACTCTCATAATTGTCTGTCTTCTACCACTCTCATAATTGTCTGTCTTCTACCACTCTCAAATTGTCTGTCTTGTACCACTCTCATAATTGTCTGTCTTCTACCACTCTCATAAATTTTCTGTCTTGTACCACCCCATAATTGTCTGTCTTTACCACCCCATAATTGTCTGTCTTTATACCACTCTCTTTAATTCATGCATTTGTATTTTCTCTTTGGGTGCTCGCTCGCTTGAGCTCAAGTGTTGACATACACGCACAACTACTTCAAGTAGCACTAAACTGATGATATTTGCACGTGACTTAGCTTTCTCTATAAACTAGTGTCCCTCGTCATCAAGCGAATCCACTCTGACTTCAGTGGTACTTATAATTTTCGTCCCCAGTTCTAGGACAAACAGTCAACATTTCAGTCCAACTATCCAGTGTAGGAGTCGAACTCGCTACCTCGGCATCAGCACATCGGATGTTTATGAACGAGCGTTCTTATCCTTCCGCCATTTTGAGGTCCAGTAATGTATGTCTTCAAACATGAGCACAATATAACTAGGACACTCCTTTGTCTGGAATCAACAAGGCAAACGAAATAGTGGAGACCTACAAACACTTGGAGAAGATAAATTGCACAGATGAATAATACTGGGAGGACATGGACAGTGATGCGGGAGATAGTGAAAGGTTGAATGGTATGGCTTTTACCTATGCCCCAGTGGAGGGAAATCGACAGAAGAGGTAGAACAAGAAAAGAAGAATGAGAAGAATGTCTTCATTAACATATGTACATCCCTGCTTTATAAATATCTGTCTTCCAGTTGTGTGACATGCTGCACTCTGTATGTTACTTCTTCATGTCTTAGCTAGTCACCAAGTTATGAAAATCCTCTTTGATGTTAGTTCATTCATTCAGTACATGTCCTTTGCAGAACCTCGCTCCATAACAACCTTCCGGAAAACCTCTCGATCATAAGCAAGATGTCCCGCGTCTGATACACCCATCTGGAGATCATCCCCACATCCTGCACCCATCTTCTCTTTGGCCTTCCTCTTCCTCTCTTCCCAGGCATATACCCCTCCATTATTGTTCTCTCCAAACTTTCGTGACGTTTCAAGTGACCAAAATATTTCAATTTTCTTTGTTTTATCGTCTTTAATAGCCAACCTTCTTCAATATTCAACTCTTGAAGTATGGATGCATTTGTTCTTTTCTTTACCCAAGATATTCTTAGAACTCGTCTATAACATTTATATTCAAAGGCATTTATGCGCTGTTCAGCTTGTTTAGTAAGTGTCCATGTCTCACAGGCGTATGTTGCAATGGGAAAGATGCATGCTCTTAAAAATCTAATTTTTGTAGTTCTAGTCTGTCCCACTCCATAATTTATTCAGCTTGTTTTAGTCTTTGAAGAGCAATTGATAGTCGCCGTTTAATTTCTTTCATTGTGTCACCGTTGTTGGTAATCAATGAACCAAGATATTCAAAATTTTCCACTACCCTCCAATTTTTCCCCATTAATATATATTTCTTTCTCCATAGTAGTTTTATCTGTATGCATTATCTTTGTTTTTGCAATGTTAAAATATAAGTTGTGATTTTCACTATTTAATTTCAATATTGGGTTGAAGCTATTAGGTTTTCTATGCCATTCTGTGTTGTGGAATTAAAGTTTAAATAACTGGGAATCATCCGCCAAAATTTGGGAGTACAACTCATAAAAATGCTCTATCTAGACCAACAAGCAGCAGTTAGAATAGATGGCGAGGCATCAGATCGGTTTGACATCAAGCAAGGAGTCCGTCAGGGCTGCGTGCTGTCACCCTATTTGTTTAACCTGTACGCCGAAAATATAATGAGAAATGTAAGAGATGATATAAACAGGGAGCTATATGATGCCCTAAATATTGGCGGTCATGACTTACCGGAGATTCGATATGCTGATGATACAGTATTACTATCCACAACACAGAATGGCATAGAAAACCTAATAGCTTCAACCCAATATTGAAATTGAATAGTGAAAATCACAA
>JACEFZ010001442.1:40000-69997 GCA_014155875.1 Cepaea nemoralis
AGGGATATCGAGTTATAACCATGCAGAATACAATAGGCAAGCTGCTGGAGAAGTTAATTGCCAGGAAAATATCAAGCCAGCTAGAGAAGCAAGGTGTTTTCTCACCTACGAAGAGAATGGTTGCTGTCTCTGGAGCGGTATCGCTGGCAAAGATTAGTTTCATCTTCGTGCCAGGGCATGCGGGAGTACAAGGGAATGAGCGGGCTGACAAGCTCGCAGGTAACACTACTGTGGAGGGCGGACGCGCCATGGACCAGGCTGACATTCTGAATGCTCTACGAGAAGTAAGACTTTTGCGAGAACTAAGTGATGACTGTGAATCTACAACCATGGCCAGACTGCGAGAAAAGCAAATTAAAAGAGGGGTGGTCAATCAAGAACACTAAGCAGGAAGCCAAAAAGACTGATAAACCAACAAAGAACTGGTGTTGTTAGCCGCTACACGCCGCGGGATTTGCTGAGGAGGAGATCCGAGCACTTATGAACTGAATGGTTCGATGTGCAATGAGGATGATATGTCGACTAACTAACTAACTAACTATATAAAATCTCTTCTTTAGGCACAGATGGGCACATTTGTAAAACTGGTATACCTATGTTTTCGATAAACAATCTTGTTTTAATGTTTGTGTTCGCCGGCAAAGACTTGACTAGAAACATTCATTCCCCCAACTGTTTGTGTACGTTGCTTATAGTGTTTCCAGTTATATTTGGCATTCAGTCATACGTGTTGTGTATATTATATTAGTTTGCATTAGTTATTTTCCAACAGCATATTAAAATAGATTATGTTTTGCCTCAATGGTATTGGAGCAGTTCAGCTGAGCGCACGCATGCTGAATCTGACTAGAATAGCTATATGCATGAACGAGAACCACACATACTGTAAATATTGTTGATTTTGTAAGATATGTAATAACAGGCAAGATCGAAGGGAACAGACCAAGAGGAAGACCGAGAGGAAAATACCTGGATGGCTTGGCCACATGGCATAGACGAGACAGGAACAGTGAGCTGATCCACTACTCTGGTGATGGCAGATGATACTTTCCGGAATGGCACATGATTGATTGATTGATAATTTGTTGCGATGCCCGCCATTTACGGCGTACTCTTTTATGATTTCCAATTGTCGATTGATTTTTGAAGTGCACAACCAGGACAAGGGGAATTCCCAATCTGCCCAATCGTGATTGAAAAGGATAGGACCTCGGTTCAGCACGAAGATGGAAGAACAGATAGAGATGTTAAAATGAGATCACAAAAATCAAGAGAAGCTTTCATGGCGCGGCTAGTGCTGAAGTCAAACAAAACTAACACTAGTACCAAGTTATAATATTTAACAGTAATGTTAAATTAATACTGCTATACGGGTATATACATACATATGGTTGCAAATCCTAGACAATTAGTAAACAGGCCACACACACACAAAATCCACAGAAGCCTTGGAGATGTGGTTTTATCATTTATCAAGGATCTTATTTTACATTTACGAGAACATAATGGATATTATTTTACTTTGTACGGGAATATCATGGATCTTATTTATACTTTGTACGGGAATTTCATAAATTTTATTTTACCATGTACGGGAAATAGCATATATCTTATTTTACTGTGCACGGGAATATCATGGATCTTACTTTTCATCGTACGGGAATATCATGGAAGTTATTTTACTCTGTACGGGAATATCATGGATCTAATTTACATTGTATGGGAATATCATGGATCTTATTTTACATGGTATGGGAATATCATGGATCTTATTTTACATAGTACGGGAATAGCATGGATCTTATTTTACATCGTACGGGAATATCATAGAAGTTTATTTTACTCTGTACGGGAATATCATGGGTCTTATTCTACATTGTATGGGAAATATCATGGATCTTATTTTACATTGTATGGGAATATCATGGATCTTATTTTACATAGTACGGGAATAGCATGGATTCTTATTTACATTTTACGGGAATATCATTGATCTTAATTTACATTGCACGGGAATATCGTGGATCTTATTTAGCATTGTACGAAACTATCATGGATCTTATTTTAGATTACATATACCAACCACTTAATGTATTTGTTTAGTTTATGTGTAAATGTGTTAATCCTTCTCGTAGGTTCTGATCTATGTATAACATTATCATCATGATCATTATGAATCATCATCATCATCACTATCCATTGCCTTGCCGGCTGGCTTGGGCTATCATGCCTCTACACAAATTGCGATCTTCAACAGAATGGATGAATTCGTGTATTGACTCCTTCCGTGCCATGACACAAGACTATCAAGATTCTTCTTACGCCGTCTTCCTCTATCTCTCTTTCCGAAAATCCTTCCGGTTGTCACAACTTGTTCCAGTTTGTATCTTCTCGTAACGTGACCAAGAAACAATGACTACCTCTTTATGATGTTTGTGATAAGTTGTCTTTGCGACTCGGTTTACCTTAAAACGTCCTGATTGCTAATTTTGGCTGTAAAATTAATTTCACCATTCTTCTAAGATATTCCCGTAACAACTTAAAATAAGATCAATGATATTCCCGTACAACTTAACATAAGTTCCATGATACTCCCGTACTGTGTAAAATAAGATCCATGATATTCTCGTACAATGTAAAAATAATATCCATGATATGCCCATACAATGTAATATAAGATCCAAGATATTTCTGTACAGTGTGAAATAGATCATGATAGTCACTTACATATTAAAATAAGATCCATGATATTCCCGTACAAATTAAAATAAAATCTACGTTACTCCTGTACAATGTAAAATAAGATCTATGATATTCCCGTACAATGTCAAATAAATCCTATGATATTCTCGTACAATGTAAAATAAGATCCATGAATATCCCCGTACAATATAAAATAAGATCCATGATATCCGCGTACAATGTAAAATAAGATCCTGATATCCGCGTACAATGTAAAATAAGATCCATGATATTCCGGTACAAAGTAAATAAGAAGCTAGTTAAGCCATATTTGTTACTTTCAGATAACATTTGACTTGTTTCGTTGCTTACGGCATTTGCCATTTGAATTACTCGCAGAAGACCTAAAACCAAACGGAACAGTTTGACACAGAAACGAATATACGGACAGGACTCTGACGGAGCTGCAGGGAATACACCAGTTTTGGGCTGTATTTTAGTGAGTATGTCGAACTCCTTTTCCCCAATGTGGAAAAAAAAGTGTGCAGGAAGAAGTAGATGACAAATTATCTTTTATATTTTGTTTCTTCAAGAGATCAGTTACTCTACAAAACTATTGTATACGCTTCGATGAGGCTGTCTATTATGGTCTGAATATGCGTTGCGCTGCACTTTTTTTCATACGCCTAACGACAAGGGCACAATGCTTAAGCTAGATTTGTGTAGGCCTGGTTCCTAACCTTATATTATAATTACCAAAATTAAGACAGTAATTGACTACCAACAAGATAACGTTATAACTGCACTTCAAGATGTTTACAAGTGTCAAAAATATTGATGTTCATGAACAGGTTAATCTTCAATCGTCATCTTGGCCGGAGGGAATTTCTTATATGGTACTTTTGAAGTTACAGGCGCATGTCATACATACTCAGAGAGAGAGAGAGAGAGAGAGAGAGAGAGAGAGAGAGAGAGAGAGAGAGAGAGAGAGAGAGAGAGAGAGAGAGAAGAGAGAGAGAGAGAGAGAGAGAATTGAAATGAAATGAAGTGAATTGAATTGAATTGAACTTTATTTTAAAAGGGTTACACATTGGGCACGTAGGACCGTCTTACATTCGGCCCTTCCAATCACTCATCTTTCGTTCATCAACAATGCATGATACATTCACATAGGAAAAAAACATTGTCAAATAAAGTGTTTAAGCATAAACAATGCATATTATCATGTTATGTCCAGTGTCTCTCGCCATCAGTCCAACTCACTTCGACTTCTGACATACTTATAATTTACGTTCACGTCCCCAAGTCAGGAACCAGAAGTCAACATTTTAGTACACGTGACCGTGAAGGGTTTGAACCCGCTACCTCGACATCAGCACACTGGAAGTTTAAGAAAGATCGACATTATTCATTCAGTGATACTGACCACCACCTAGCTTGTAATTGATAAGCATTGGAGTCTGGTAAACAGTCGAGCCGCCCATGTCTGTGGAGACACACGAGTTAGAACTCTGAGGATTGGTGACAGGATAGTATGTGACATGTTGTCACTGGGCACCAGGCTTGACAATTACAAATTTCAAGTGACCGAAGATTATAGATCGCAACTGTCTTCACGTCTGGAAACTGTTATATATATATATATCGCTCCGTGGCTAAAGGCTTGCGAACGCGGTTCGTGAGCCGGGTATCAGGCGTTCGAAGCTTGGCTGCGACCGATTTGTGCAGCAGACCGTGTCGCGTTGTGTTATAACGTGCTGGTATAAGAGCCCGGTCGTTCAGAAAGCAATGGCAAACTACTGAACCTAACACTTGCCTAATATATCAACAGCAGCTGAAAAATGCTGTGGTTGACTGCAACGTCCCTCAACAAAAGGGACGCAACGAAACGCAACAGAATTTATTTATTATATATATATATATATATATATATATATATATATATATATATATATATATATAAAGAGAGAGAGAGAGAGAGGGGGGAAGAGAGAGAGAGAGAGAGAGAGAGAGTAAGAGAGAGAGGGGGTGAGTGATTAAGAGAATGAGAAAAAGAAAGGGAATATGAAAGTAAGAGTTGTTGCGAGAGAGTCGTGATTGATGGAGAGTGAAAGATAGTAAGTGAAACAGAATGAGTGAAAGAGAATGAGTGCGACAGAAAGAGAGAGAGAGAGGTGGACATAGAATTAGTGAGAGTTAGTAAAAAGAGAGAGCGAGTTGATGAGAGAGCGAGAGAGTAAGTCAGATATAGTGGATGGGTGAGCGAGTGAGAGGAGAAAAAGTGAGTGAGTGAGGAGATTAAGTGAGAGAAAGAAAATGAGTTAGAGAGAGAGAGAGAGAGAGAGAGAGAGAGAGAGAGAGAGAGGAGAGAGAGTAAATGAGAAATAGTGAGTGGGAGAGAGTGACTGATTGAGAGAGTGAGTGAAAAAGAGTAAGTTGAGTGAATGAGCATGTGAGGGAGAGTGCGTGATGAGATAGTAAAAGCATCTGTCTGGATAAATCGCACACTTACACACAAACCTAATGTCAAAGACTTGAACACATCCCCTCAGCCAGGAAGAGCAGGTAATCTTAAAGAGGCCATGAGGGGATACTGTGCCCGAGGCAAGGGCAGGGGAGATGAGGGAATAGGGTCAGGGTTAACCATTCCCTCATGAGACACGCAGGGCGTGGTTCAGAGAGTTAGCACTCTAACCACGATAAGCATCACGCCTCGTGGTAGCGGGAGAAGTTGAGTAGACACTCAACATGACACGTTTGCATCAAGCGTGCCAGGTGAGGCAACACGCGTCAAGGTGAAGGGGACTTCGCGTGGTGTGTACCGGCTGGGGAAAAGATTGGCAGACGGGAGACAGGACGTGTCGAGTACACCTCGTTTAGAATAGAGCTAGGGTTTGTTGTAACTACATAGATAGAAAGTAGCATAGTGGTTAGCTATTTGTGATAGAGGATTCTGTGGTAGAGTGTTATGTGTTTCATTAGCGACTGTTCACTGCTGTAGCGAGCCAATGGCAATAAACTGCACTATGTATTTTGCCTCCCACACGACTTGCAAGTATTCTTGTATTGGTGTGAGAGAAGTACCCGATGAGGCCTGTCAGTGAGTTGTTGACAGGCCAGGGTAATTGTGGTGTCAGAAAGTGGTGCTTGGACGAAAGCGCCAAGCTAATACCCACAGTAATGGTAATTGTGGTTGTCAGAAGTGAAGCTTGGACGCAAAGTTCAAGCTAATCCACTCGTCCACGAGCTCCAGACTAGGTTTAATTTAATTTGTGTAGTGACGGTGATTTGTGCAGACGAGAAAAATGTTGCAAGCTAGAAATGTGCCTATCGTGACGTATTAAACTGTTTAATTGTGTTTATGAAATATTTATTTAGTCAAAGTATGTATTCATCAAAGCTGTAAGTATTAATATTCTTGTTTTCTCATATTTATTTATATATTTACCTTTTTATTGAGAAATGAGTACCAAAAATGATTCACGGCGGAGCGATACGAAGCCAGCAAACAATATCGATTTTTCATCGCGCTGTGCTGTGACGTCAGATGATTGACAAACAGTCGTCTGGGCTCATTAGCATACAGCAAGCGAGTGTTTACAAAGTTGCTAAACGGCGCTCGCCTGAATCGGTACGTTATATCAGCTATTATTTCTTTATTTGATTTACGAAAGTAATATATTTATTTATTTAAACATTATTAGGTTATTTATATTTATGAAAAGCGTTATTAATATTTTTGGTCTATTTTCTCATTGTTTACCGTCACGATGGAACTACTTTCGGGCGAGCAGATGGCACTTGCTTGCACAACACTTACATAAATTAACTAGAATAGTAACGTAAGGGCAATACTGATAGAACGAAGACAGGACATCGACATTTAATTTACGTGGTACATATTCTAGTTGTTCGTGATTCTGTCATTGTCTAAGTCATTGTCCTTAGTTGTCAGGGTAATTATATCGTGCACCTCTGGGCGTAACACTGCCGCCCTACATATCGAAGAGTGAACAACAGCTGTGTACGGATGCCGTTGTGCCAACTATGGTGTCCCAATTACGTAACGTGTTTCCACCCTAAAGTATCAAGGTTACCTGTGTCGACGGAGTTCCGTTCCCCGATCCTCGGGAACGTTAAAGCTGAGTACACTTACATATTTTGGCATGCAATTTGATTAATAGTGCATCTCTTTTTCAGCTTTTGAGACACTATTGTAAATTTTGTGCTCTGGTTTTTTTTCAGCATTAAATTTTGCAGAGCACAGGCAAATAGTACAATTCTTTGTGCTCATTAGTGAATAAACATAACATATCAAAGATAAATAATTAATAAAAAGGGCATTGTATGTCACTGCTAGCCAATAACTAAACAAGATGGCAACTTTATCAGATTTCATAAAGCAGGTAAAGATCTGGAATTAACAGGAAAAGAACTACAACAATATGCTGATCAGAACTTAAAGAATTAAAAGATGCTGAGAAAGAAGCAAAAGAGGCTGAAAAAGCTGATCGCATACGAAAAGAAGATGCTGAAAGAAACGAACGCGCACAAGAAAGACAACATCAAAAAAGAGATTGCTCAACTAGCTGAGATAACAAAAACAGAACCAGCTAGAAGATGATAACTGATTAAGCAAAAAGAATTAGAAGTTAAACAACAGCAGTTTAGACATGATAAAGAGACAAAACAGAAAGAATTAGAACTTAAACAACAACAGTTAGAACATGAGAAGGAGATAAAACAGAAAGAACTAGAATTAAAGCAATTTGAAATAGCTGAAATGGCAAGAGTCAAAGGAAAAACAGATACAAGTAGAATCAGAGACACAGTTAAAGATGAAAGAAAGGGACGTAGAGTCACACGCAGAAATCTCTGCCACTAAACTAAGAAGTCAACAAGAGGAAAATAAGTTCAACAAATACAAAAATATTATCAAACCATACTGTAAAGATGATCCCATATCAGCATGGATAGAGAACGTAGAGTACCAATTTAAATTTCACCAGGTTCCATTAGAAATGTGGGCTCCAATTTTTATGAAGAATCTCAGTGGTGAGCCCCTCAAAGTAATAGAGTCCATACCAACAGACCTCAGATCTAACTATCAATACATCCATGATAGGATAATGCAACACTTTTTACTTGATGCCCTGGATATCAAAATCAATTTTCAAATTTAAAGCCTAAACCCAATGAGACTTTCATTGAATTACGTCTCAAATGTTCTAAGTGTACTAAATAGATGGCTTAAAGCGGCTAACATAGGAAGAGACTTTGATAGATGAAAAAACTTAATTGCTATGGATAAGGTTATATCCACCATACCTTCTCCTTTTGCTAATTTTTACAGCAGTCAGACATAGAAAACATAGAAGAGTTTGAAAGAAAGGATCGGCATATTTTTCTTCTAACAGAGATGTCTTTAAAACTTCAAATGACTCTGAAATAGTTTCTTTTGTGAAAGACCACTAAAATATCAGAGTAATAGAAACCTTTTCAGAAATATGATAAGAAAGACATGAAAGTGTCCAAATGCATACATTGTCAACTTGTACATGATTCTTATGCTATGTGTGACAAATCGCCAAATTATCCGGCGCATCTTGAAAAGTGATCAAGGAAACAGCAGAGCAAAAAGATCGGCATACAGCGGGCCATTAAATGGTTTTTTTGTTCCAGCTATGGCCATTATAGTAATAAGTGCCTTGGCCGGCAGCGTATGAAAGCCAGTAATGCCATTTTGATTGACACCTCTTCAGATGGTGGTAGTGAGAATGAGTCTGAGAGTGAAAGTGACTTACCTAATAACCAACCAGAAAATGTTTGTGGTGCATACGATATGTTAAGCTTCGACAGCTGTGAACGATGTCACCAATTCCATACAGACGCGAAACTAAGAATGTGGACATACAGTACTATGCTCATCTGAGAGTGTAACGCAGCAGTAGCCTCCAGAGGCATCTTGTGTTCCACAATGCGATGGTCAATGATGTAGCATGCCAGTGTTTGCTGGACAGCGGCAGTACCCTTATTGGTCTTCGAAAGAACTGGTGAATCCGGGTGATTACACAGGTGATACTGTCAAATGCCGTACCTTTTCGGGTAACATTGAAATCTACCCTTTGGCAAAAGCCAGATTGACTCTCCTTTTCTCTCTGGTACCTTTACCTGTGCAATACTGAACAACCCTTGTACTGATTTAATTCTGGGGTGCTTACCCCAACTAAAACATTGTACGATTGATGAAATAGTTGCATGGGAAAAAGTAAAGGCAACTATTACAACAGCCAAAACAGACACTTCAAAACATCATAACATATTACAAGATGAGACACTACTGATGCTTTCTACAACCAGCACAGATGACACAAACAAACAGAAACTTTTACTCCACCAGAAATCTACTCTTAATGTGTCTTCATACTTAAAATTGTTAAAGGTCAAAGCCAGAGTGACCAAAAATGCATCTTGTTTATTTAGATATAAAAATGGCATTTCAACTACAGGTCATGCTACTGGTAACCATGAACAGGTGTTACCTGAACAACACCGGTTAACTATGCCAAAAGATGGTCATAAAACACCGGTGACTGGTCATCTTGCATACAACAACACCAGACCAGGTTTTTTCAAGAAGATAAAATTATGTTTTCATAATGTATTTGCGTGTAATGTCTGTCAACAATTGGTACAAAAGTTTAAGGGTAGACATCCTACAACTGAAGTACAACCTTCTATACTGGCTCCCAAGCCATTTGATAGAGGAAGGGTCAGGTCTACCACAAACACACAAACAACGGTGCAAGAACCAGTGATCTTGAACTTGATCAAGACAGATTTAGGCTACTTCCATACCAGCGAAATGGCAACGACTATTCAAGGTGGTACATAACCATGGTAAAATGTTGACTATGAAATATCGATAAACATACACTTAGAGATATTCCATGTCAACATGCGTAAACGTTACTTTTCAAGACAACAGACAGAAGTACAGACGGACGCACATAATGCAACAACACCAAGTGATCAGACGACAGACATACATAGCGCAACTACACTAGTTAGTGACACTGGCAAATCCGACGAGGGGCATACATGTAGTGAACTTATAGAATACACATGAAATAAATCAGAATACTGATGACTGGACAATACACCTACTGAAACGGAGACATGCCTTTGACAGAGTGCGACTCTTCGGTCTCACTGTGAAACCAAAGCAAAGTCAATTATGCCTAAAAATAAATTCATTTTTGGGTCATGTCATTTCTCAAGTCCAACTATAGACTGACCTGAAAATTAGTACCAAAATTATAAATCTGACCATGTCTAACGGAAAGAAACAGGTCAGAAGCCTTTTGGGATTAGTAAATTACTCAAAAATTACAATTCTATATTCCTATGTTGTAAAAGGCATTTGTGAAATGAAATGTGAAAAGATGCATTATTAATTTCTGCATTGTCAAAAATGAAATTCTTTTTGTAAATATTCCAATCCTCCGCTTGCCTAATCCTAGGCTCGTTTATTATTCTAGGACAGATGCTACCAGTACTAGGCCAATTTTATGAGGGCATCTTCCACCCGATTTGTTACGTGAGCCGTAAGATCACACCTGCCGAGTCCAGATATTCAATATCAGAACTAGAAGCCCTAAGCGTCATCTATGCGGTGAGAAAGCTCCATCGATTTCTGGCAGGTGTACACTTCATTGTCCAGACAGATAATTCTCCCATTACAGTCATCCAGTCGCGGGGTGCACCGAAACGACCGGATATACAGGTGGTCTCTTATTTTGCAGAACTATACGTTTAGTATAGAACACATCAAGGGTAAAGACAACATTTTAGCTGATACCCTTAGTAGTACCATCAGGGGTAGAAATACCCGAAAGTCCGCATATAGATAGAGAGTGATAGTCAGTACATAAATAGATTACAATAATGTATATAAATGTGTTACATATACATCTACTTTATGTGGCTAAATAATGATCCAAGTACAATGAACTATCAGGTGTCCGCAGACATGAACTAAAGAACTGTGCTGCAGAACGTAGATACTACCGTGTGTAATAGGACAGCTCATTTTCAACTAAGCTCCATTCCGGTGTGTCATGTATGTGAAATACAGAGAACAGTGTCAGAACAGTGCTTAATTATAGACACGAAAAAAGACTGAGCTACGACACCAGCGAATCTCTACACGGGCACTACCGAGAAAACTCTAGTATGACTGTATAATGTATTCAGATACCCAGGCAAATTGTGTAGATTTATTATGCCTTTACAACCAATGTGCAAACATGAAGGCAACTACTATCCTGAAGGAACTGAATACAGTGTATATAAACTTAATGTGATATGTAATTAAATATTTTAAAATAATGATAAATTAGAGATAGAATTAGGTAATATAATAATTCTCATTTAGTTAAATATTTTTAGGTAGTACGGTAATTAACCCGGTTACTTAACTTAAATTTAAATTAAAATATTAGATTAAACATAAATTTTAAAATATTTATGTTTTAATCTAATATTGTAATTTAAATTTAAGTTAAGTAACCGGGTTAATTACCGTACTACCTAAACTATTTAACTAAATGAGAATTATTATATTACCTAATTCTATCTCTAATTTATCATTATTTTAAAATATTTAATTACATATCACATTAAGTTTATATACACTGTATTCAGTTCCTTCAGATAGTAGTTGCCTTCATGTTTGCACATTGGTTGGAAAGGCATAATAATCTACACAATTTGCCTGGGTATCTGAAATACATTATACAGTCATACTAGAGTTTTTCTCGGTAGTGCCCGTGTAGAGATTCGCTGGTGTCGTAGCTCAGTCTTTTTCGTGTCTATAATTAAGCACTGTTCTGACACTGTTCTCTGTATTTCACATACATGACACACCGGAATGGAGCTTAGTTGAAAATGAGCTGTCCTATTACACACGGTAGTATCTACGTTCTGCAGCACAGTTCTTTAGTTCATGTCTGCGGACACCTGATAGTTCATTGTACTTGGATCATTATTTAGCACATAAAGTAGATGTATATGTAACACATTTTATATACATTATTGTAATCTATTTATGTACTGACTATCACTCTCTATCTATATGCGGACTTTCGGGTATTTCTACCCTGATGGTCTACTAAGGGTATCAGCTAAAATGTTGTCTTTACCTTGATGTGTTTCTATACTAAACGTATAGTTCTGCAAAATAAGAGACCACCTGTATATCCGGTCGTTTCGGTGCACCCCGGACTGGATGACTGTAAATGGGAGAATTATCTGTCTGGACAATGAAGTGTACACCTGCCAGAAATCGATGGAGCTTTCTCACCGCATAGATGACGCTTAGGGCTTCTAGTTCTGATATTGAATATCTGGACTCGCAGGTGTGATCTTACGGCTCACGTAACAAATCGGGTGGAAGATGCCCTCATACAATTGGCTTAGTACTGGTACCATCTGTCCTAGAATAATAAACGAGCCTAGAATTAGGCAAGCGGAGGATTGGAATAATTACAAAAGAGAATTTTCATTTTTGACAATGCAGAAATTAATAATGCATCTTTCACATTTCATTTCACAAATGCCTTTTACAACATAGAATATAGAATTGTAATTTTTGAGTAATTTACTAATCCCAAAAGGCTTCTGACCTGTTTCTTTCCGTTAGACATGGTCAGATTTATAATTTTGGTACTAATTTTCAGGTCAGTCTATAGTTGGACTTGAGAAATGACATGACCCAAAAATGAATTTATTTTAGGCATAATTTGACTTTGCTTGGTTTCACAGTGAGACCGAAGAGTCGCACTCTGTCAAAGGCATGTCTCCGTTTCAGTAGGTGTATTGTCCAGTCATCAGTATTCTGATTTATTCATGTGTATTCTATAAGTTCACTACATGTATGCCCTCGTCGGATTTGCCAGTGTCACTAACTAGTGTAGTTGCGCTATGTATGTCTTGTCGTCTGATCACTTGGTGTTGTTGCATTATGTGCGTCCGTCTGTACTTCTGTCTGTTGTCTTGAAAAGTAACGTTTACGCATGTTGACATGGAATATCTCTAAGTGTATGTTTATCGATATTTCATAGTCAACATTTACCATGGTTATGTACCACCTTGAATAGTCGTTGCCATTTCGCTGGTATGGAAGTAGCCTAAATCTGTCTTGATCAAGTTCAAGATCACTGGTTCTTGCACCGTTGTTTGTGTGTTTGTGGTAGACCTGACCCTTCCTCTATCAAATGGCTTGGGAGCCAGTATAGAAGGTTGTACTTCAGTTGTAGGATGTCTACCCTTAAACTTTTGTACCAATTGTTGACAGACATTACACGCAAATACATTATGAAAACATAATTTTATCTTCTTGAAAAAACCTGGTCTGGTGTTGTTGTATGCAAGATGACCAGTCACCGGTGTTTTATGACCATCTTTTGGCATAGTTAACCGGTGTTGTTCAGGTAACACCTGTTCATGGTTACCAGTAGCATGACCTGTAGTTGAAATGCCATTTTTATATCTAAATAAACAAGATGCATTTTTGGGTCACTCTGGCTTTGACCTTTAACAATTTTAAGTATGAAGACACATTAAGAGTAGATTTCTGGTGGAGTAAAGTTTCTGTTTGTTTGTGTCATCTGTGCTGGTTGTAGAAAGCATCAGTAGTGTCTCAATCTTGTAATATGTTATGATGTTTTGAAGTGTCTGTTTTGGCTGTTGTAATAGTTGCCTTTACTTTTTCCCATGCAACTATTTCATCAATCGTACAATGTTTTAGTTGGGGTAAGCACCCCAGAATTAAATCAGTACAAGGGTTGTTCAGTATTGCACAGGTAAAGGTACCAGAGAGAAAAAGGAGAGTCAATCTGGGCTTTTGCCAAAGGGTAGATTTCAATGTTACCCGAAAAGGTACGGCATTTGACAGTATCACCTGTGTAATCACCCGGATTCACCAGTTCTTTCCGAAGACCAATAAGGGTACTGCCGCTGTCCAGCAAACACTGGCATGCTACATCATTGACCATCGCATTGTGGAACACAAGATTGCCTCTGGAGGCTACTGCTGCGTTTACACTCTCAGATGAGCATAGTACTGTATGTCCACATTCTAGTTTCGCGTCTGTATGGAATTGGTGACATCGTTCACAGCTGTCGAAGCTTAACATATCGTATGCACCACAAACATTTTCTGGTTGGTTATTAGGTAAGTCACTTTCACTCTCAGACTCATTCTCACTACCACCATCTGAAG
Source organism: Cepaea nemoralis (assembly GCA_014155875.1). Classification (NCBI taxonomy): domain Eukaryota; kingdom Metazoa; phylum Mollusca; class Gastropoda; order Stylommatophora; family Helicidae; genus Cepaea; species Cepaea nemoralis. Next base: position 53,967 of record JACEFZ010001442.1, read on the forward strand.
AGGTGTCAATCAAAATGGCATTACTGGCTTTCATACGCTGCCGGCCAAGGCACTTATTACTATAATGGCCATAGCTGGAACAAAAAAACCATTTAATGGCCCGCCTGTATGCCGATCTTTTGCTCTGCTGTTTCTTGATCACTTTTTCAAGATGCGCCGGATAATTTGGCGATTTGTCACACATAGCATAAGAATCATGTACAAGTTGACAATGTATGCATTTGGACACTTTCATGTCTTTCTTATCATATTTCTGAAAAGGTTTTCTATTACTCTGATATTTTAGTTGGTCTTTCACAAAAGAAACTATTTCAGAGTCATTTGAAGTTTTAAAGACATCTCTGTTAGAAGAAAAATATGCCGATCCTTTCTTTTCAAACTCTTCTATGTTTTCTATGTCTGACTGCTGTAAAAATTTAGCAAAAGGAGAAGGTATGGTGGATATAACCTTATCCATAGCAATTAAGTTTTTTCATCTATCAAAGTCTCTTCCTATGTTAGCCGCTTTAAGCCATCTATTTAGTACACTTAGAACATTTGAGACGTAATCAATGAAAGTCTCATTGGGTTTAGGCTTTAAATTTGAAAATTGATTTGATATCCAGGGGCATCAAGTAAAAAGTGTTTGCATTATCCTATCATGGATGTATTGATAGTTAGATCTGAGGTCTGTTGGTATGGACTCTATTACTTTGAGGGGCTCACCACTGAGATTCTTCATAAAAATTGGAGCCCACATTTCTAATGGAACCTGGTGAAATTTAAATTGGTACTCTACGTTCTCTATCCATGCTGATATGGGATCATCTTTACAGTATGGTTTGATAATATTTTTGTATTTGTTGAACTTATTTTCCTCTTGTTGACTTCTTAGTTTAGTGGCAGAGATTTCTGCGTGTGACTCTACGTCCCTTTCTTTCATCTTTAACTGTGTCTCTGATTCTACTTGTATCTGTTTTTCTTTGACTCTTGCCATTTCAGCTATTTCAAATTGCTTTAATTCTAGTTCTTTCTGTTTTATCTCCTTCTCATGTTCTAACTGTTGTTGTTTAAGTTCTAATTCTTTCTGTTTTGTCTCTTTATCATGTTCTAACTGCTGTTGTTTAACTTCTAATTCTTTTTGCTTAATCAGTTTATCATCTTCTAGCTGTTTCTGTTTTGTTATCTCAGCTAGTTGAGCAATCTCTTTTGATGTTGTCTTTCTTGTGCGCGTTCGTTTCTTCAGCATCTTCTTTTCGTATGCGATCAGCTTTTTCAGCCTCTTTTGCTTCTTTCTCAGCATCTTTTAATTCTTTAAGTTTCTGATCAGCATATTGTTGTAGTTCTTTTCCTGTTAATTCCAGATCTTTACCTGCTTTTATGAAATCTGATAAAGTTGCCATCTTGTTTAGTTATTGGCTAGCAGTGACATACAATGCCCTTTTTATTAATTATTTATCTTTGATATGTTATGTTTATTCACTAATGAGCACAAAAGAATTGTACTATTTGCCTGTGCTCTGCAAAATTTAATGCTGAAAAAAAACCAGAGCACAAAAATTTACAATAGTGTCTCAAAAGCTGAAAAAGAGATGCACTATTAATCAAATTGCATGCCAAAATATGTAAGTGTACTCAGCTTTAACGTTCCCGAGGATCGGGGAACGGAACTCCGTCGACACAGGTAACCTTGATACTTTAGGGTGGAAACACGTTACGTAATTGGGACACCATAGTTGGCACAACGGCATCCGTACACAGCTGTTGTTCACTCTTCGATATGTAGGGCGGCAGTGTTACGCCCAGAGGTGCACGATATAATTACCCTGACAACTAAGGACAATGACTTAGACAATGACAGAATCACGAACAACTAGAATATGTACCACGTAAATTAAATGTCGATGTCCTGTCTTCGTTCTATCAGTATTGCCCTACGTTACTATTCTAGTTAATTTATGTAAGTGTTGTGCAAGCAAGTGCCATCTGCTCGCCCGAAAGTAGTTCCATCGTGACGGTAAACAATGAGAAAATAGACCAAAAATATTAATAACTGCTTTTCATAAATATAAATAACCTAATGATGTTTAAATAAATAAATATATTACTTTCGTAAATCAAATAAAGAAATAATAGCTGATATAACGTACCGATTCAGGCGAGCGCCGTTTAGCAACTTTGTAAACACTCGCTTGCTGTATGCTAATGAGCCCAGACGACTGTTTGTCAATCATCTGACGTCACAGCACAGCGCGATGAAAAATCGATATTGTTTGCTGGCTTCGTATCGCTCCGCCGTGAATCATTTTTGGTACTCATTTCTCAACAAAAAGGTAAATATATAAATAAATACGAGAAACCAAGAATATTAATACTTACAGCTTTGATGAATACATACTTTGACTAAATAAATATTTCATAAACACAATTAAACAGTTTAATACGTCACGATAGGCACATTTCTAGCTTGCAACATTTTTCTCGTCTGCACAAATCACCGTCACTACACAAATTAAATTAAACCCTAGTCTGGAGCTCGTGGACGAGTGGATTAGCTTGAACTTTGCGTCCAAGCTTCACTTCTGACAACCACAATTACCATTTACTGTGGGTATTAGCTTGGCGCTTTCGTCCAAGCACCACTTTCTGACACCACAATTACCCTGGCCTGTCAACAACTCACTGACAGGCCTCATCTGGTACTTCTCTCACACCAATACAAGAATACTTGCAAGTCGTGTGGGAGGCAAAATACATAGTGCAGTTTATTGCCATTGGCTCGCTACAGCAGTGAACAGTCGCTAATGAAACACATAACACTCTACCACAGAATCCTCTATCACAAATAGCTAACCACTATGCTACTTTCTATCTATGTAGTTACAACAAAACCCTAGCTCTATTCTAAACGAGGTGTACTCGACACGTCCTGTCTCCCGTCTGCCAATCTTTTCCCCAGCCGGTACACACCACGCGAAGTCCCCTTCACCTTGACGCGTGTTGCCTCACCTGGCACGCTTGATGGCAAACGTGTCATGTTGAGTGTCTACTCAACTTCTCCCGCTACCACGAGGCGTGATGCTTATCGTGGTTAGAGTGCTAACTCTCTGAACCACGCCTGCGTGTCTCATGAGGGAATGGTTAACCTGACCCTATTCCCTCATCTCCCCTGCCCTTGCCTCGGGCACAGTATCCCCTCATGGCCTCTTTAAGATTACCTGCTCTTCCTGGCTGAGGGGATGTGTTCAAGTCTTTGACATTAGGTTTGTGTGTAAGTGTGCGATTTATCCAGACAGATGCTTTTACTATCTCACTCACGCACTCTCCCTCACATGCTCATTCACTCACTTACTCTTTTTCACTCACTCTCTCAATCAGTCACTCTCTCCCACTCACTATTTCTCATTTACTCTCTCTCTCTCTCTCTCTCTCTCTCTCTCTCTCTCTCTCTCTCTCTCTCTAACTCATTTTCTTACTCTCACTTAATCTCCATCACTCACTCACTTTTTCTCTCTCACTCGCTCACCCATCCACTATATCTGACTTACTCTCTCGCTCTCTCATCAACTCGCTCTCTCTTTCACTAACTCTCACTAATTCTATGTCACACACTCTCTCTCTCTCTTTCTGTCGCACTCATTCTCTTTCACTCATTCTGTTTCACTTACTATCTTTCACTCTCCATCAATCACGACTCTCTCGCAACAACTCTTACTTTCATATTCCCTTTCTTTTACTCATTCTCTTAATCACTCACCCCCTCTCTCTCTTACTCTCTCTCTCTCTCTCTCTCTCTCTCTCCCTCTCTCTCTCTCTCTCTTTATATATATATATATATATATATATATATATATATATATATATATATATATATAATAAATAAATTCTGTTGCGTTCGTTGCGTCCCTTTTGTTGAGGGACGTTGCAGTCAACCACAGCATTTTTCAGCTGCTGTTGATATATTAGGCAAGTGTTAGGTTCAGTAGTTTGCCATTGCTTTCTGAACGACCGGCTCTTATACCAGCACGTTATAACACAACGCGACACGGTCTGCTGCACAAATCGGTCGCAGCCAAGCTTCGAACGCCTGATACCCGGCTCACGAACCGCGTTCGCAAGCCTTTAGCCACGGAGCGATATATATATATATAACAGTTTCCAGACGTGAAGACAGTTGCGATCTATAATCTTCGGTCACTTGAAATTTGTAATTGTCAAGCCTGGTGCCCAGTGACAACATGTCACATACTATCCTGTCACCAATCCCTCAGAGTTCTAACTCGTGTGTCTCCACAGACATGGGCGGCTCGACTGTTTACCAGACTCCAATGCTTATCAATTACAAGCTAGGTGGTGGTCAGTATCACTGAATGAATAATGTCGATCTTTCTTAAACTTCCAGTGTGCTGATGTCGAGGTAGCGGGTTCAAACCCTTCACCGGTCACGTGTACTAAAATGTTGACTTCTGGTTCCTGACTTGGGGACGTGAACGTAAATTATAAGTATGTCAGAAGTCGAAGTGAGTTGGACTGATGGCGAGAGACACTGGACATAACATGATAATATGCATTGTTTATGCTTACAACATTTATTTGACAATGTTTTTTCCTATGTGAATGTATCATGCATTGTTGATGAACGAAAGATGAGTGATTGGAAGGGCCGAATGTAAGACGGGCCTACGTGCCCAATGTGTAACCCTTTTAAAATAAAGTTCAATTCAATTCAATTCACTTCATTTCATTTCAATTCTCTCTCTCTCTCTCTCTCTCTCTCTCTCTCTCTCTCTCTCTCTCTCTCTCTCTCTCTCTCTCTCTCTCTCATCTCTCTCTCTCTCTCTCTCTCTCTCTCTCTCTGAGTATGTATGACATGCGCCTGTAACTTCAAAAGTACCATATAAGAAATTCCCTCCGGCCAAGATGACGATTGAAGATTAACCTGTTCATGAACATCAATATTTTTGACACTTGTAAACATCTTGAAGTGCAGTTATAACGTTATCTTGTTGGTAGTCAATTACTGTCTTAATTTTGGTAATTATAATATAAGGTTAGGAACCAGGCCTACACAAATCTAGCTTAAGCATTGTGCCCTTGTCGTTAGGCGTATGAAAAAAAGTGCAGCGCAACGCATATTCAGACCATAATAGACAGCCTCATCGAAGCGTATACAATAGTTTTGTAGAGTAACTGATCTCTTGAAGAAACAAAATATAAAAGATAATTTGTCATCTACTTCTTCCTGCACACTTTTTTTTCCACATTGGGGAAAAGGAGTTCGACATACTCACTAAAATACAGCCCAAACTGGTGTATTCCCCTGCAGCTCCGTCAGAGTCCTGTCCGTATATTTCGTTTCTGTGTCAAACTGTTCCGTTTGGTTTTAGGTCTTCTGCGAGTAATTCAAATGGCAAATGCCGTAAGCAACGAAACAAGTCAAATGTTATCTGAAAGTAACAAATATGGCTTAACTAGCTTCTTATTTTACTTTGTACCGGAATATCATGGATCTTATTTTACATTGTACGCGGATATCATGGATCTTATTTTACATTGTACGCGGATATCATGGATCTTATTTTATATTGTACGGGGATATCATGGATCTTATTTTACATTGTACGAGAATATCATGGATCTTATTTGACATTGTACGGGAATATCATAGATCTTATTTTACATTGTACAGGAGTAACGTAGATTTTATTTTAATTTGTACGGGAATATCATGGATCTTATTTTAATATGTAAGTGACTATCATGATCTTATTTCACACTGTACAGAAATATCTTGGATCTTATATTACATTGTATGGGCATATCATGGATATTATTTTACATTGTACGAGAATATCATGGATCTTATTTTACACAGTACGGGAGTATCATGGAACTTATGTTAAGTTGTACGGGAATATCATTGATCTTATTTTAAGTTGTACGGGAATATCTTAGAAGAATGGTGAAAATTAATTTTACAGCCAAAATTAGCAATCAGGACGTTTTAAGGTAAACCGAGTCGCAAAGACAACTTATCACAAACATCATAAAGAGGTAGTCATTGTTTTTTGGTCACGTTACGAGAAGATACAAACTGGAACAAGTTGTGACAACCGGAAGGATTTTCGGAAAGAGAGATAGAGGAAGACGGCGTAAGAAGAATCTTGATAGTCTTGTGTCATGGCACGGAAGGGAGTCAATACACGAATTCATCCATTCTGTTGAAGATCGCAATTTGTGTAGAGGCATGATAGCCCAAGCCAGCCGGCAAGGCAATGGATAGTGATGATGATGATGATCATAATGATCATGATGATAATGTTATACATAGATCAGAACCTACGAGAAGGATTAACACATTTACACATAAACTAAACAAATACATTAAGTGGTTGGTATATGTAATCTAAAATAAGATCCATGATAGTTTCGTACAATGCTAAATAAGATCCACGATATTCCCGTGCAATGTAAATTAAGATCAATGATATTCCCGTAAAATGTAAAATAAGATCCATGCTATTCCCGTACTATGTAAAATAAGATCCATGATATTCCCATACAATGTAAAATAAGATCCATGATATTCCCATACAATGTAGAATAAGACCCATGATATTCCCGTACAGAGTAAAATAACTTCTATGATATTCCCGTACGATGTAAAATAAGATCCATGCTATTCCCGTACTATGTAAAATAAGATCCATGATATTCCCATACCATGTAAAATAAGATCCATGATATTCCCATACAATGTAAAATTAGATCCATGATATTCCCGTACAGAGTAAAATAACTTCCATGATATTCCCGTACGATGAAAAGTAAGATCCATGATATTCCCGTGCACAGTAAAATAAGATATATGCTATTCCCGTACATGGTAAAATAAAATTTATGAAATTCCCGTACAAAGTATAAATAAGATCCATGATATTCCCGTACAAAGTAAAATAATATCCATTATGTTCTCGTAAAATGTAAAATAAGATCCTTGATAAATGATAAAACCACATCTCCAAGGCTTCTGTGGATTTTGTGTGTGTGTGGCCTGTTTACTAATTGTCTAGGATTTGCAACCATATGTATGTATATACCCGTATAGCAGTATTAATTTAACATTACTGTTAAATATTATAAACTTGGTACTAGTGTTAGTTTTGTTTGACTTCAGCACTAGCCGCGCCATGAAAGCTTCTCTTGATTTTTGTGATCTCATTTTAACATCTCTATCTGTTCTTCCATCTTCGTGCTGAACCGAGGTCCTATCCTTTTCAATCACGATTGGGCAGATTGGGAATTCCCCTTGTCCTGGTTGTGCACTTCAAAAATCAATCGACAATTGGAAATCATAAAAGAGTACGCCGTAAATGGCGGGCATCGCAACAAATTATCAATCAATCAATCATGTGCCATTCCGGAAAGTATCATCTGCCATCACCAGAGTAGTGGATCAGCTCACTGTTCCTGTCTCGTCTATGCCATGTGGCCAAGCCATCCAGGTATTTTCCTCTCGGTCTTCCTCTTGGTCTGTTCCCTTCGATCTTGCCTGTTATTACATATCTTACAAAATCAACAATATTTACAGTATGTGTGGTTCTCGTTCATGCATATAGCTATTCTAGTCAGATTCAGCATGCGTGCGCTCAGCTGAACTGCTCCAATACCATTGAGGCAAAACATAATCTATTTTAATATGCTGTTGGAAAATAACTAATGCAAACTAATATAATATACACAACACGTATGACTGAATGCCAAATATAACTGGAAACACTATAAGCAACGTACACAAACAGTTGGGGGAATGAATGTTTCTAGTCAAGTCTTTGCCGGCGAACACAAACATTAAAACAAGATTGTTTATCGAAAACATAGGTATACCAGTTTTACAAATGTGCCCATCTGTGCCTAAAGAAGAGATTTTATATAGTTAGTTAGTTAGTTAGTCGACATATCATCCTCATTGCACATCGAACCATTCAGTTCATAAGTGCTCGGATCTCCTCCTCAGCAAATCCCGCGGCGTGTAGCGGCTAACAACACCAGTTCTTTGTTGGTTTATCAGTCTTTTTTGGCTTCCTGCTTAGTGTTCTTGATTGACCACCCCTCTTTTAATTTGCTTTTCTCGCAGTCTGGCCATGGTTGTAGATTCACAGTCATCACTTAGTTCTCGCAAAAGTCTTACTTCTCGTAGAGCATTCAGAATGTCAGCCTGGTCCATGGCGCGTCCGCCCTCCACAGTAGTGTTACCTGCGAGCTTGTCAGCCCGCTCATTCCCTTGTACTCCCGCATGCCCTGGCACGAAGATGAAACTAATCTTTGCCAGCCGATACCGCTCCAGAGACAGCAACCATTCTCTTCGTAGGTGAGAAAACACCTTGCTTCTCTAGCTGGCTTGATATTTTCCTGGCAATTAACTTCTCCAGCAGCTTGCCTATTGTATTCTGCATGGTTATAACTCGATATCCCTGAATTTTTATGTGGTCTTTGCCAGGCTTCGGCAAGGGAATCAGATAGCTGTGTAACCACTCCTGCTTGATGCTAGCACTTCCTATATTGTTATTGTTAAGATTGTTAAGATGAGATTGTATATAATTTTAATGGACCAATGTTATGAGATCCACACGAGTGTTTAAGTAATCACCGCTATTGTGAAGGTAACCCGATGCAGATATTGCCGTTCCCAGAGAAAGTCCTGGACAGGTTGAACATTGTTTGGTGCTCATTTCTTTGACACTGAGTAGACACCCAGAGCCGTTTTGCTCGGGGAAAAATATTCAGGATTCTGCAGGGGTTTAAACCCGGACTACTGTCTCGGCAGGCACTAAACACGATGCCATCGCATAAGCGTGGGCGGTCATGTTTCGCCATGTCACGCGATCACCAGAGTCGTGGATCAGTTCTATGTACTTGTCTCGACCATACCACGTGGCCAAGCCATCCTGGTATTTACTTCTGTGCTTTCCCCTTGTTCTTTTCCACTCAGACTTGCCAATTTTCACCAAATTCTCCAATTTCTTTCTTCTCTTAACGTGTCCAAAATACTGAGACCGCCTACGTCTAATTTATCTAATCAGTTTACGGTTTTCATTTGTTTCTTGTAGGACGTGGTAATTGATTTTACCGTCTATTCATAGTATTCTTTGCATTTTCCTCAGAAACCACATTTGCACCACCATCAGTAGTTTTTTCAGCTTGTCTGCTCATTTTCCAAGCTTCACATCCATACAAAAGTGCATGTACTATGTAGCACCTCAACACTCTTTGTCTCTGTGCAAATGACATCTTTTTATTGGTAGGTATTTTTTCCATCTTGCAAATGGATACCTTCGTCATGGCGATTCTTGTTCTACTCTTTTAAAGGCATTTCCCATCAGATGTTATAACTGTTCCGAGATAATTGTACCGATTCACTTGTTTAAGAATAGTTCAATTTACTTGTATATTATATGGTATTCCTTCTTCCTAGTGACAACAATGATCTGTGTCTTCTTTTAGTTTAATTATAACCCTAGTTATTTACTGTGTGTAACAACCACATCTACTAAATGTTGCAGATCCTGCTCATTGTCTGTAATGAATACTGTGTCATCCGCTCATCTAATGTTATTGGTGTTACATCCTCTACTGATGATTCCTGTCATATCTACTAGATTTAATAAAATATGTTCTTTGCACAGGGAAAACAGATCTGGAGACATTACACACCACTCTCTCACACCTATCTTAATAGGCTGATATTGGCCTATTTCATTATCAAACTTTATGGCACCTTGTTGTTTCCAATGTGTGGTTTTACAAATCTAAGGTCTTTCCCATCAATTTGTAGATCTGCAAGCATCTTCATCATGTTTACATTGCTTATTTTATCAAAAGCGTGTGTATAGTCAATAAAGCAAAGATGTAAGTATTTGTTTACTTCAATAGAATGTTCAATTAATGTTCTCAGCATATACACAGTACTGTATACTGTGCTTTTGCCGTCTACGAATCCACATTGTTCTTACTAATTTCGGGTTGTATTTTCTTGTTAACTCTTTGCATGATTAATTTTAGCATAATCTTTGGAATGTGGCTCATTATACTGATGGCAAGGTACTGAACATAAAATTGCCTAAAAAATGAAACCAGGGTTTATTGTAATGTCCTGCCAAGGACATGCAACATTATGTTCATGGATCTGAACAGAGGACACTCACATCTGTACTCTACTGCTGTTACGGAGTTTGTAGTTTACACTGTGAATATACTTTTGTAGTATATGTGAGAAGACGAGAACTCATTAGCATTTCCAAGTGTAAAGAAGTATGTGTTTAGAAAGAAAGAATCAGACAGACAGACAGACAGACAGACAGACAGACAGACAGACAGACAGACAGACAGACAGACAGGCAGGCAGGCAGGCAGACAGACAGACAGACAGACAGACAGACAGACAGACAGACAGACAGACAGACAGACAGACAGACAGACAGACAGACAGACAGACAGACAGACAGACAGACAGACAGACAGACAGACAGACAGACAGGCAGGCAGGCAGGCAGGCAGGCAGGCAGGCAGGCAGAAAGAAAGAAAGAAAGAAAGAAGAAAGAAAGAAAGAAAGAAAGAAAAAAGAAAAAAGAAAGAAAAAAAAGAAAGAAAGAATGTGATAAATGATTCGATACGTTGATTTCTAGAACCCCAAACAGATTCTCCTTTGTGAGTGCCAACACTCTAGATAGAATTCATTACTTAGCGACGTGTCACTACTTACTTTACCAGTAACACACTTACAGTGTGCTATACTATGAGAGCAGCCAAACAGAAAGCATGAAAGATATTATATAGTTTGTAACATCATCATCATTGTGAAGTATTTTAGCGCTTTCTCTGGTCGTGGATTGCCTTGATCATCCCATAATTGTCTGTCTTGTACCACTCTCATAATTGTCTGTCTTGTACCACTCTCATAATTGTCTGTCTTGTACCACGCTCATAATTGTCTGTCTTGTACCACTCTCATAATTGTCTGTCTTGTACCACTCTCATAATTGTCTGTCTTGTACCACTCTCATAATTGTCTGTCTTGTACCACGCTTATAATTGTCTGTCTTCTATCACTCTCATAATTGTCTGTCTTGTACCACGCTCATAATTGTCTGTCTTGTACCACTCTCATAATTGTCTGTCTTGTACCACTCTCATAATTGTCTGTCTTGTACCACTCTCATAATTGTCTGTCTTCTACCACTCTCATAATTGTCTGTCTTCTACCACTCTCATAATTGTCTGTCTTCTACCACTCTCATAATTGTCTGTCTTGTACCACTCTCATAATTGTCTGTCTTGTACCACTCTCATAATTGTCTGTCTTCTACCACTCTCATAATTGTCTGTCTTCTACCACTCTCATAATTGTCTGTCTTCTACCACTCTCATAATTGTCTGTCTTCTACCACTCTCATAATTGTCTGTCTTCTACCACTCTCATAATTGTCTGTCTTGTACCACTCTCATAATTGTCTGTCTTCTACCACTCTCATAATTGTCTGTCTTGTACCACTCTCATAATTTTCTGTCTTATACCACTCTCATAATTGTCTGTCTTCTACCACTCTCATAATTGTCTGTCTTCTACCACTCTCATAATTGTCTGTCTTCTACCACTCTCATAATTGTCTGTCTTGTACCACTCTCATAATTGTCTGTCTTCTACCACTCTCATAATTGTCTGTCTTCTACCACTCTCATAATTGTCTGTCTTCTACCACTCTCATAATTGTCTGTCTTCTACCACTCTCATAATTGTCTGTCTTCTACCACTCTCATAATTGTCTGTCTTGTACCACTCTCATAATTGTCTGTCTTCTACCACTCTCATAATTGTCTGTCTTGTACCACTCTCATAATTGTCTGTCTTCTACCACTCTCATAATTGTCTGTCTTCTACCACTCTCATAATTGTCTGTCTTGTACCACTCTCATAATTGTCTGTCTTCTACCACTCTCATAATTGTCTGTCTTGTACCACTCTCATAATTGTCTGTCTTCTACCACTCTCATAATTGTCTGTCTTATACCACTCTCTTTAATTCCATGCATTTGTATTTTTCTCTTGGATGCTCGCTCGCTTTGAGCTCAAGTGTTGTACATACACGCACAACTACTTCAAGTAGCACTAAACTGATGATATTTGCACGTGACTTAGCTTTCTCTATAACTAGTGTCCCTCGTCATCAAGCGAATCCACTCTGACTTCAGTGGTACTTATAATTTACGTCCCCAGTTCTAGGACAAACAGTCAACATTTCAGTCCAACTATCCAGTGTAGGAGTCGAACTCGCTACCTCGGCATCAGCACATCGGATGTTTATGAACGAGCGTTCTTATCCTTCCGCCATTCTGAGGTCCAGTAATGTATGTCTTCAAACATGAGCACAATATAACTAGACACTCCTTTGTCTGGAATCAACAAGGCAAACGAAATAGTGGAGACCTACAAACACTTGGAGAAGATAAATTGCACAGATGAATAATACTGGGAGGACATGGACAGTGATGCGGGAGATAGTGAAAGGTTGAATGGTATGGCCTGGTTTACCTATGCCCCAGTGGAGGGAAATCGACAGAAGAGGTAGAACAAGAAAAGAAGAATGAGAAGAATGTCTTCATTAACATATGTACATCCCTGCTTTATAAATATCTGTCTTCCAGTTGTGTGACATGCTGCACTCTGTATGTTACTTCTTCATGTCTTAGCTAGTCACCAAGTTATGAAAATCCTCTTCTGATGTTAGTTCATTCATTCAGTAACATGTCTTTTGCAGAACCTCGCTCCCATAACAACCTTCCGGAAAACCTCTCGATCATAAGCAAGATGTCCCGCGTCTGATACACCCATCTGGAGATCATCCGCCACATCCTGCACCCATCTTCTCTTTGGCCTTCCTCTTCCTCTCTTCCCAGGCATATACCCCTCCATTATTGTTCTCTCCAAACTTTCGTTACGTTTCAAGTGACCAAAATATTTCAATTTTCTTTGTTTTATCGTCTTTAATAGCCAACCTTCTTCAATATTCACCTCTTGAAGTATGGATGCATTTGTTCTTTTCTTTACCCAAGATATTCTTAGAACTCGTCTATAACATTTACATTCAAAGGCGTTTATGCGCTGTTCAGCTTGTTTAGTAAGTGTCCATGTCTCACAGGCGTATGTTGCAATGGGAAAGATGCATGCTCTTAAAAATCTAATTTTTGTAGTTCTATCTGTCCCACTCCATAATTTATTCAGCTGTTTTAGTCTTTGAAGAGCAATTTATAGTCGCCGTTTAATTTCTTTCATTGTGTCACCGTTGTTGGTAATCAATGAACCAAGATATTCAAAATTTTCCACTACCGCCAATTTTTCCTCATTAATGTATATTTCTTTCTCCATAATAGTTTCATCTGTATGCATTATCTTTGTTTTTGCAATGTTAAGATATAAGTTGTGATTTTCACTATTCAATTTCAATATTGGGTTGAAGCTATTAGGTTTTCTATGCCATTCTGTGTTGTGGATAGTAATACTGTATCATCAGCATATCGAATCTCCGGTAAGTCATGACCGCCAATATTTAGGGCATCATATAGCTCCCTGTTTATATCATCTCTTACATTTCTCATTATATTTTCGGCGTACAGGTTAAACAAATAGGGTGACAGCACGCAGCCCTGACGGACTCCTTGCTTGATGTCAAACCGATCTGATGCCTCGCCATCTATTCTAACTGCTGCTTGTTGGTCTAGATAGAGCATTTTTATGAGTTGTACTACATGTGATGTTAGTAACAAGTTAAATGTGTAAGTTATTATATTTTAAGAGACCTTCATTGCTCTTTCCATGCATTCATGTCGTTCATATCCTTATTCTATAAAAGCACTACTGCTCCATAGCTTCTAAATAATTTCTCACTTGTCTACAAATTGTCCGTGATTCCCTCCCAAACATCAGGCTTGGCGCAATGTAGCTCTTATGAACACTTAAGATGAAATAACTCTGTTACAATGTCCACGTTGTGTGGAACAAGTAAAGACCGCAGTACAGTCAGTCAAGAAGTCAAAAAGCAACTCCTGTATCCCGTAAAACGTTAAAAATAAACCATTATAATGATTGTACAGGTTTTAGATAAGATAAAATACGAAAGAAAATGAAGCGTTTGAACAATCTTATTCACATCACAAACCTCTTCAGTCACCGATTGGATAGCACATTTTGGAAACAGGTCGCGTGATTGATAGTGTCAATGCATTGCGCGTGTTGCTTAGAACATAAAATGGTCACTTGTTAAAGGTCGCTGAAGTAATCTCCATTAATCGGCACACCCAAGTCTTGTACAAATAGAAAGACATGCTGGTCAGTTTAAGATTACCGTGGTAGACAATTGAAATTACTGTGTGAATATGTGTATATTTCACCTAGGAGAATTTATCTAATCAGTTTAGTTTATGTTTTGTGATTTCCGCAGGATATACCTGACGAGATGCAGCGAAATATGCCAGGCAATAAATCGTGCAATCTATTGTTTGTGTCTTCATTACTCAAATTTGTATCTTGTCTTGTGGTATGCAATTATAATGTAAAACCAAGATGAACACTACTATTATAGTGTAAAACATTTTGCATGTCCTTTGCAGGACGTTGCAAACAGCCACAGGTCCATCTACTAGGCATTTTTACGTACAGTATTTTTTTTTTACTTTCTGAAAGAGAAATCAACTATTATGTACAACTGACTGGTGTGTGAAATGAACAAACCACTTGAACCTCAACACATGTGACATTTAATCCCTATTGGGTTAAATTTCTCGGACACACTATGTGGTGTACAAGCAATCCTCGTTTAATGCATCCATCCATACCTACGTACATGTTTGTTACAGAACTTGCGTCCCCCAGACATGTATTATTCTGTCATAATTTCCATGTTGTATGTATAAGAGGAAAAGAAAGCAACACACATCGCCAAGAAGTCAGGAGGCAAAAGTTTATCCCATGAAGGGGTTAATATAAACCAATAATGAAGAGTGTAAAGGTGCTTCACAAGAGAAACAAGAAAACAAGCGAAAGAGCTGAACAATCTTTATCTTGGCCTATGAAAGCAAATGCTTCTCTAAAACCAAGGCGAAAACTGCCAAAAAATGCGAGTTTTCCCTTGGAATTCTATTCAATGAGGTGTGGAGAGTTCTTGCTGTAATTTACGTCAAGCGTGTCATACTTGAATAATCAAACAACAGACGGGGAAAGAATTCCAGCATGGGATATTGTTTACCTACCTGGACTCGAGAAGAATGGCTAAACAATGAGCATACGAGACCACTCCTTTGGGGGTGTTTATGATGATCTCTGTCACGTGTGAGCATAGACCGACATATTGTAAACAGGTCAGGCAGTGATGAAAAACATGAAGGAGATAATCTTTTAAATAAGATATTGTGTAAACACTGGGGTACATTCAGGCCAAGAACAACACAGGGAAACTAAAACATCTAATGAAAATCAGAAGTTAATCCCATGGCAAAAAGCGCTGTCTTGTGTTGGTTTCTTTTGTTGTTCGCGAGCCAACTGAAGATTGTTACCGTTTTAGAAACCTTGAAACGTATTGGATAGATACTGCTTTAGTGCGTTCACAAATGATTGCCCTCATTCACGTTCAATTATTTAAAAAATGAAATGAAGTATCTTTTACATCGGTATGACAGTTTTCCTGCCGTCTTATATTTTCTCCCACCAAAAGAATATGTCTTTGATAGGTCCTAAAGACACTAAAATCATGGAAAGAGGAGAAATTGCTATGATGTATTGGGGAAAATATGTAGAATTCACTTTAACAATCTTATTTTACAGTTCTACACGTCAGTTCGGGTAACTATGCAAGACATATCCATATCGTATGGGAGTGGGTACAATTTGTAATATTTGTAAAGACAAAAATTTTCAGAGGCGTGCGGTAAATAATATAGAATCGAAATGGAAATGGACAGGCAAGAGAAGGAAAATAATTGTACCTTATTTTTTCATGTCC
>JACEFZ010001443.1:0-37718 GCA_014155875.1 Cepaea nemoralis
CATTGTTTTTCCCTTGGGTCTCCCCGCACGGCTTGTCATGGCAGTAGAAAGTGAAGTCCCTCTCCTTGATGCTTCCAGATTCTTGGAGTCTGGTCTCTTGCAGGGCGACAATGTCTATCCCCAGTCTTAGTAGTTCGTTGTTTATCACTGCAGTTTTGCGGGCATCCACAATCTCAATTAGATCGTCTGAGATGCCAGGGGTCATGGTTCTTACGTTCCATGTTCCCAGCCTTAGGGCCGGTTGTTTTTTTTTTTTTTTCTTGCTGTTAGGTGTATAGATTGCGGTCCATGTGTCAGGATTTTCCCCTAAGCTCCACACACCCTCAGGAGCAGATGAACCGTGGCGAGACAACACCTTATTGACTGGGGGATGCCCAGCTTAGGCGGGCGGTAGCTGTCTAGTGAGATAGGATGATCTCTCCCACCGTCGGAAGTAGCCCCTGGCGCCTTGCTCTACGCCAATCGAGCATTAAGACTTATAACCGGCAAATGCTGCTTCCCGTGTTGTGTCACCGCTTTACACGATGCTGAAGTGAAATCTTCAGGGCACAAGCCTATGCAATTGTTTGCGTTAACTCTGAGGTAGGCGCGTGCCCTGCAAATTTGTATTCTCTCTTCAATGGTTGGAAAATCAAGAAGGTAGCGCATCGCCCTGCATGCTGTATCTCTTGTACATCCAAGAATAATGCGCATAGCTTCATTCTGTATCCTTTCCATCCTTTCTATCTGCTTATGGCTGAGAGTCAGGATTGCTATTGCATACTCCAAAACAGACATGACCAGCCCCTCGTACAGAAGACATAGATGGCGCTGCTCACAGTTTGCTGCCGCCATCACCCGCATCGCAGCCAAACCCCGCTTGGCCTTTGTTATCACCTGGTCTATGTGCTATCTTATGCAATAAGTCGCTATCAATGAATGTAAGAAAGAGAGTGTTAAAATGCTATATAGAACCAGTTTTGCTGTATGACAGCGAATCTTGAAATGAAAATGAACAAATTAGGAAGAACTTAGAAGCAATAGAGATGTGGTTTTTAAGACGAATGTTGCGAATTCCTTGGACTGCCAGAGTAACTAACAACGATTGCCTGAAAGAGGCTAATGAAACTAGAACACTATATACAACAACAAGAAAGAGACAAACAGCTTTCTTTGGTCATGTGATGAGAAGAGAGACATTGGAGAACATCGTGACAACGAAAGATCGAGGGGAAGAGAGGCAGAGGCAGACCAAGAGAAATGATGCTGGACGGATTGAGACGGTGGCATGGAGGAATATCATCAGCAGAGTTGATCCAGAACGCCAAAGACCGAGATCTGTGGAGAGCCATGAACGCCTACGCCAGCCGGCACGGCACTTGTTGTTGATGATAGGGTTAGATGTAATGCATGGCCGCCTGCCTTTATAAATTCAGCAGCAATTCCATCAGCCCCAGTTGCCTTATTGTTTTTAAGTCGTGTTATTACATATAGGATTTCTTCAAAAGCAAGTTCTTTAATTTGTGGTTCACATGTTAGAACCTCTTCCTGTGGGAAAGTGTTACTTGGAGCTTCACAATTTAGTAATTCAACAAAGTATTCTTTCCATGTGTTACACAATTCCTCATTGGTAATTATCATATTCCCATTTTTGTCATTTAATCCATAGGTGTTGTGTTGGTGCCCTCGTTTCATTGACTTCAGTTCTTTAAAAAACTTTCTGGATTCGTTTTTCTGGTGATTAGTTTCCATATCTTTGATTATATTGCTCATATATTCTCGCTTCTGCTGCCGCACTATTTTTGTAGCCTCTTTAGATTCAGTTCTATATTGGTCTTCATTTTGGATGTTGTTGATGTCATTTAACCACAACTGTCTGGCATTCTTTTTCCTGATGACTGCTTCTTCACATTTTTGATTGAACCATCTGTTGTTTCTATGCGTGGTTAACACACCAAGACATTCATCTGCGGTAGTTTAAATTGTATTCTTGATGTTCAACCAAGTTTGGTCAACGCTTTCCTCCAACGGGTTTTGTATGGTTACATTTATTTCATCTGCAAATTTCTATTTGACTGTAATTTCTTGTAGTTTTACTCTGTTATATGTTGGGTGTAACCTTTGTAGTTTAGCATAGACAGCTCTCTTAAGTTTTATTTTAAATTTTACTCCAATGTGGAAGTGGTCGCTGTGGCACTCAGCTCATGTATACCTTCTAACTTGTTGTATGTTTGATGCATTTTTGATGTTAATTAAAATGTGATCTATTTGATTATAGGTTCTCTTGTCACATGATGTCCAAGTTTGTTTATGTATATGCTTTCTTTGCAGTCTGGTACTGCTGATCTGCAGTACTTTGGCTTCTGCCAGGTTGATGACTCTCCATCCATTGTCATTTGAAGTTGTATGTAGGCCTTCCGTACCGGCCACATTTTTATGATTTTGCTCTCTACCTATTTTTGCTTTGAAGTCTCCCAGCACAATCAGGATGTCCTGTTTGGGGGTTTCTTCTATGACATCTTCCAGATCATTATAAAAGTCTTCTTTAATATCATCTTCTTTCTCTTCAGTAGGTGCATGTACATTAATCATCGTTATATTTTTCCATTTACCTTTTATTCGTAATTTACTAATCCTGTCATTAACAGCTTTAAAGTTCAGAACGTTCCCTCATAACTCTTTTTTGATGACAAAGCCTGTTCCTTATTCATGTTTATTTTGGGTGTTTCCTCCATATATTACAATAATTCCATTTCGCTCTAAAGTACCCTCTCCTAGCCACCTTATTTCTTGGATTGCTGTTATATCCATTGGATATTCAACCAGCTCCCGGGTTAGTTCTTCGGCTGCTCCAGCTTGATATAGTGTCCGTACATTCCATGTTCCAAATCTCAAAAGTCCTTTAACGTTCCAAGGTCGTTGTCCAAATAAGTCAGTTCAAATTCCAAGCTTATTTATCTGTTTCGTAACAAAATAGTTTTTACAAATGTGAGGCTGTTAATCCAACGCTTCAACCCCCAACCTGGAGGAACAGGGTGTTTCTCTTTGTCTGTTCTCTACCCTTTGACCTGTCCGGCTTGGCAGGCCCTATTGGTAGCTACGCTACCGTTGGCATAGCTCTCCGGGTCACTGAGAAACTCAAGCTCACCCACCACGACAAGGTGGAAACACAAATGCTTTTATTTAATCTATGAAGCATAAGTATATATCTGTTTTTACATTTACCTCTTAATAATAGTGTCCGGGGAATATGTATGACGCTGGTTGTTCCCGTTCCCTTCACAAATCCCACTGTTCATCGCTAATTTCTGGTTTAATCTTGTTTCTTACTCTTTTTCATAATTATTCTCAGTAATAGCTCTGTCACGTGACTCATAAGACATTGTGCGATGCTCTTCGAATTTCAGAGCGACTGATTTGTTTGGCAGAGCTATACAGATAGATTTTAATAGGTCTCTAGGAATGTACTCGATAGTGTAGTGTAACAGATCACGGAGAGTCTGAACATAAAGTAATGCAACTGCATAGATGAAGTCAAGGCTCCGGCCAAAGTGTAAACGTGTCGGTTTATTGGTCAAAGAATAAAAGTATGTACAGCACATTGGAAACACCTCTTGTTAGTTTGCAGGACAAGTTGGAACTGAACTATGTTTATCTTCTACGTCAGTACGCGTGAGCGTCCCTAACAACTAGTCCAATCGTGCTCACGCGTGCATCATTCCCCACCTATTCATTTCCCAAACCCTTTTCTATTGCACACCATCTATCTTATAAACTACTAACAGAGATGGTGCTCTGTTATAGTAGATCTCATTTAGACATTTTGTCTATATTTCTATTCCAAAATCAGAACAAAGGATAATGGTGCTTCCTAACAAAGAAGCATTACACACAGTGTCAGTTACATTGGCCGAGCATGTCCAGAATGGACAGCGGGTGTGACAATGGTGTTAGTATAGCGACTGGCATTACAATTGTATTCACAGTTTATTTTTATCTCACTCAAAACGCTTCAAATTCACCACTTTCATTAAAGGTTGTCATTTCTCCTTTAATGGATCCATCCATAATGTGCCATGCTGGTAAGCGTGGGTGGTTATGATTCGCCATTTCACTGATCACCAGAGTCGTGATTCAGCTCAGTGTTCCTGTCTCTACCATGCCACGTGGCCAAGCCATCCAGGTATTTACTTCTCTGTCTTCCCCTTGATCTCTTTACCTCGATCTTGCCAGTTGTCACCAAGTTCTCGAATCTATTTCTTCGCATAACATGTCCAAACATTTTTGAGTGTCAACGTCTAATTTCTCTAATTAGTGTACGATTTTAATTTATTTCTTGGGGAAACTTCGTCATTGGTTTTTCTGTCTGTCCATGGCATTCTTTGCATTCACCTCAGAAACCACATTTCTACAGCGATCAGATGTTTTTCAGCTGAACTGCTCATTGCCTATGCTTTACATCCAAACAAAAGTACGGGTTCTATGTAGCACCTCACCACTCTTTTTTTCTCGTTTCAACTGACATCTTTGTATTGGTCAGGATGTTTTTCATCTTGCTAAAGGCTGTTTTCGCCATGGCGAGTCTTGTTCTAATCTTTTCAAGGCATCTCCCATCAGATGTTATTACTGTTACGAGATAACTGTACCGATTCACTTGTTTAAGAATATTCCCATTTACTTGTATATTAAATTGTGGTATTTCGTTCTTCCTTGTGGCGACCATAATCTGTGTCTTTTTACACTTTAATTCTAACCCTAGTTTTTCACTGTGTACAACAACCGCATCTACTAATTGGTGCAGATCCTGCTCATTGTCTGCAATAAATATTGTGTCATCTGCATATCTAATGTTATTGATGTTTCGTCCTCCGTTTATGATTCCATTTATATCTTCTACATTTCTGAAAATATTTTCACTTTAAAGGGAAAAATTATCTGGAAACATTATACACCCCTGTCTCACACATCTCTTAATAGGCTGCTATTGTCCCACTTCATTATCAATCCTTATGGCAGCTTTTTGTTTCCAATATTTGTTTTTATAATGTCCTTCTCATCAATTTGTAGATCTGCAAGCATCTTTATCATGTTGGCATGTCTTACTGTATCGAAAGCCTTTGTATAATCAATATTTGGATACGTGACTATTATATGTGAACCTCTTTATTATTTTTGTAAACAATATAACATCAATCAATCAATCAATCATGTGCCATGCCGGAAAGCGGGGGCGGTCATGACTCGCCATTTCACTCGATCACAATGGTCGTGGATCAGCTCAGTGTTCCTGTCTTGTCCGCTAATTTTAACGTCTCTGTCCGTGTCTTGCGATGATCAGTCTTTAGGTGCCAATCATAATGTACTAGGCACTTTTAAAGAGGTAGTTTGCCTTTGTTTAGTAATGCAGCTTTATAAAACAAACATGCAAAGTAATGCAGCTTTATAAAACACAATTACAGATAACATAGGACGAGTTTGTCTTCATCAGTAAGCAAATACATACACAAAACACAACCATACACAACCATCATTCAGAGACTGATAAGAGGGAAATCATGGATGGCTCAGGTGGAGAATACGATCAGACAGGTGTGCCCCTTGGAGAACATCAGGCGAGTAGAAGAGTGGGTCAGAGTGCCAGCCGAGCAGTCAGACTTGTGCAGGGTTATAATCACATTGAGCCGGGAGTGCAGGGAATGGCCAGCAGGGGCCACGGAAGTGGAAATTCAGCAACTAATTCAGGACACTGCTCGCCCGGGTGATGTGATTATCTACACGGATGGGTCGGTGTTGAGAGGTAGGATAAGTGCCTGGGGGTTCTTGGCAAACACTAATGGTCGGTGTTTGGTGCAGGAAAGCCTGGCGTATGATGACACAGAATCTAGCTTAAGAATGGAGGTGGAGGCCGTCAGTGCAGCTTTCCGCTGGATAGAGAACACGATACATACACACATTGTGATTGTTACTGACTCAGAAAGCATGCTGAGGAGGGTGAGAACAGGCAAGCTTCGTGCAGAGTGGCTTGCTTCGCTTCGGAGGTCACGAGTAGCAAGCATCACCTGGATCTTTTCTCCTGGGCATGCCGGTGTGCTGGGGAATGAACAGGCGGACAGATTGGCTGGCTCGGCAAAACTTGATGGAATATTGATGTATGACAAAACAGATGTGGTTGCGGCCTTGTGGGAGCACGTGTACACCTCGGAGGAGCAAATGGATCACCATAGTCTGGTAAGAATGAGACAGCGAGGTGTGACGAGGGGATCTGGCCGACGCTCGACGCTCAGAGGAAAGGCGAGACGGACATATAATCAGATTGCTACTGGAACTATTAGTGTTGGAACTCTTTGCTGGCTGCTGAGGATGGGGACGGAGCGCTTATGGGAATGCCCCGAATGCTGTGATTTCGGTTCCTAAATCAATCAATCAATCAATCAAACACAACCATACAACAAATGGAAGACACCGCAGTGGCTACATTAAGATATAATTCAGGGGCTTCCGATCCAATATGGCTGATAGGCCGGTGATACGTTAAGGTCTGTGTGTGATTTTATTTCTAGAGATGGTTTTCTTATGCGTATTTCCTCATTTTGGACATTATCATTTGATTTGGTCAACAAGCTACTGGTCTGACTGTTTGGTTCGGAAATAAAATGCTGATAAAATGTCAAATACTTCAATTTTCAAAGTAAACATTCTGTTGTTATGTTAAGGTCAAAGAGAGTCTGCCAGAGTCGAATGAAGAAATTCAAATGTACTAAGTAGCATATGTCCACAATATTTATGTTTTCGGGATTCAAGAGCTTTGATTCAAAGTACAGAAGAACAGAAACGTAAAGGCAACTATTTCAGTCATGTGCCTCTTTGTTGAATATTTTAGATTGTTCATACCAACGGTTCTTGTAAATACGTCATTAAGTATAATTAACTTTTCTTCTGGGGTACTCTCTAACGCAGTGACTAAAGCTGTTGTACACTGGCGGTGACGTCATTATTTTGGTTGTATCTATAAATAACAGACCGGAAGAACAGCATTATGTGTTTGTGTGTCGAGCAAGACCATAGTCTACTCTTGCAAAAGATAGGTGCTGAAGACGGAGGCAGCCAGCCAGGAGGCGCACCACAGAAATCAGGCTGCCACGCAATAACGCCGTGAATTATGTCGACATCTGCTACATGTTATGGTGCTCGCCCTGCTCTGGTACCCACAGACAGGTGCAGTGCCGGGCCTTATGCCTCGTAAGGGTCTAACCACAAATAATGGAGGTCCTTCTCAGATGTCCAGCGGAGCCAGAGGGCCTGACAATAGACCGTCTGGCCGTACCAAACAAAGACTTAAAATAATGCACTGGAATGCAGAGGGTATCACCAAAAAACGAATAGAACTAGAAAACATCTTGGCCAATGAAAATGTAAGTGTATGTTGCTTGCAAGAAACTCACCTGAACGAAAATATAGCCTTCAAAATCAGAGGCTACCAGTGTTACCGATCTGACGAAAGGACAGGCGAAAGGGTGGGATACTGACTCTTGTCAAAAACAACATTCCTGCTTCCCAAATTGAAGTTCACATGGAAGGGGCTGAGTATCAGGCACTTAAACTTAAAACAGACAATACAGACTTTCACCTGATCAATTACTACTGTCCAAATGACCGCCCACAGGCACTGGACACACTACCATTAAAAGGAAAAACGATTGTGTGTGGCGACTTCAACAGCCATTCGCAGAGCTGGGGCTATGATCACATGGACCAGAGAGGAGAGAGATTGGAAGATTAGCAGGATGAGAATAGATTCTTCCTGATTAACAAGCCTTCTGACCCACATACCTTCTACTCGAGATCATGGCACTCTACAACTACACCTGACCTGGCGTTTCATTCACCAGACCTGGAGTGGAACATTACACGAATGTTGGGAAACAACTTGGTGGCAGTGACCATCGGCCAGTCTTTCTAACTGTAGAAAATGAACTTGTAAGTGAAAGCAGCACCCTCTCGAGGTGGAACTACAAGAAAGCAGACTGTGGAATGTACAAGCATCGCACCAGCATACTGGTTAGAAACCTGAACACTGAGAAGGACATAAATAAAGTAGTTGAAGAGTTTGGGAAATGCATACTACAGGCAGCACGAGAAACAATACCAAGAGGAGCCCGTAAACATTATAAACCCTACTGGAATAGTGAACTGGAACAGTTGCATAATGATGTGGATGTATGTAGAAAGCAAGCAGAGGCCAATCCCAGCCAAGAGCACCACAATAAATATCAGCACGCAAAAGCCAAATTTCAAAGGGCCCAACTGCAGGCTAGACGGAAAAGCTGGCAGGAGAAAACAGAGTCACTGAACTTTGAAAGAGACACAAGGAAGTTATGGAAGCTAATAAACAGCTTAACGATGAGGGCACAGGGAGAAACTCAAAAATTGCGCTACATAAAGACGGAAACATCTTAACAGGAAAGCAAGCAGCTGACCATTTTGCTGGACTCATTCGCACAAGATAACAATATTGAAATTAGTCCAGAGAAACAACAAGAGATTCGAGAGAAATGGCAAAATACAGGACAGAAGGAAATTGTACATGAGGTTATGGAGACACCTATCACATTCAGTGAACTGGAGCTAGCCATATCAAAACTGAAAATGAGAAAGTCACCAGGAGCTGATGGTATCTCCAATGAAATGATCAGGAACCTAGGAACAGAGGCCAAAGCAAAGCTGCTACAGATCTTTAATAATACATGGACCTTAGGCAGTGTTCCACAAGTCTGGAGAGAAGCAATCATGATACCCCTCCTAAAATCTGGGAAAGACAGTTCCATTGCCTCCAGCTACAGACCCATTAGCCTCACCAGTTGTCTCTGCAAAACAATGGAACGCGTCATCAATCACAGACTACAGTGGTACATTGAAAGTGAAAACATCCTTGTGCCACAACAGGCTGCCTTTAGGCAGTGCTACTCTACGGAAGATCAGACAACCTACCTCTCTCAAGAAGTTGAGGATGCATTCCAAGAGAAGAAGCTGGTACTTGCGGCTTGGATAGATCTGAAGAAAGCCTTTGACAAAGTCTGGAAAGAAGGTCTGATGAAGAAACTGAGAAACTGTAAAGTCAATGGAAGAATGTACAAATGGGTAAAAGCATACTTGCACAACAGAAGAGCCCGAGTACAGATAGACGGTCTCAAGAGCAAGAAAGTACTATTGCGTCACGGTGTTCCCCAGGGCGGAGTCCTTTCCCCAACACTTTTTCTAATCTTCATCAATGATCTTGTTGCTAATCTACCCGATGGAATTAAAGCGGCAATGTACGCTGATGACCTGGTTTTGTGGAGCAGCAAATGAACATGCATCAGTGGCCACCGTATTGCTACAGAGAGCTGTAGATACATTTGTTGCATGGGCGGATAGATGGTGTATCAGCATAAACACTGACAAGTGCAGCACCACTCTATTTACCCTTTCTCCGAAACAAAAGGCAGGGAGCATTCAGATAAATGGAACACCCCTAAGAGAAGATAAGGAACCAACATACCTTGGTGTAACATTCGACGACAGGCTGACATGGAGAAAACACATCAAAAAAGCAGTAGCAAAAGCCAGAAGGAAAATTGCCATCCTGAGAAAGCTAACTGGAACCACTTGGGGAGCCAGTGGGAAAATACTTAGCAAAGTTTATCAACAGAGCATACGACCACACTTGGAATACGGGTCAACTGCGTGGTGTTCAGCATCAAAAACTACATTGCAGGAGCTGGACAAGGTGCAAAATCAAGCTCTTAGAGTCATCACAGGAGGGATGAGATCAACCCCTATAGTAGCAATGGAGAAAATGGGGAGGACACAAGCTTTAAGAGAACGCAGAGATACAAAAACACTAATACAAGCAGAAAAGTTTCTCAGCTTGCCAGGCCACCCTATGAAGAACCGATTTGAAAACTTAGCTATGGGGCGGTTGAAAAGAAGTAGTTTCATCCACCAGGCCAAACAACTCTGCAGAGAAACCATCGATCTTCCCACAGTTGGTATCCCCCTGACAACTATTCCAGAGCGAACCCCGTGGAAAGATGAACATAGAATATCGCTACAAATCCAGTCAAAAGTGAGAGGAATATTTGACAAGGAAGAACAGAACAGTGTACAGCGCAGAACAGCCACTCTCAGCTTCCTTGATGACGAATACCCACAGGACCTCTGGATCCGAGTCTACAAAGATGGGTCAGCACAAAATGCTGTTCGAAATGGAGGAGCGGGAGTGTACATAGAATACCCAAATAATACTAGAGACACGGCCAGAATTCCAACAGGAAAGTACTGCCATAACTATGATGCTGAAATTGAGGCAATCAAGATAGCCACAGAGAAATTACAAAATACCAGCCATGGTACACAACCTGCGGTGATATTGACAGATGCAAAATCCGTAATAGAGGCGCTCCTGTCTGGGAAATTGCCAGTTCTGAGGACACTACTTTCTGAACTTAGCAGTCAGCGTAAGATCACCATACAGTGGATACCATCCCACTGTGGAGTCCCCGGAAACGACAGAGCTGATCGATTGGCTAAGGAAGGAGCAAAAGAAGAACAACCTGATGTGCCTATTACATACCACCAAAAGAAAAGAATGATCAAATCAATCAGAAGGCCACCAAACCTTACTCAAGACGACTACCACGTTATGGACAGACCAGAACAGGTCATTCTTCTGCGCCTCAGAACAGGACATAATAGATTACGCAACCACATGTATACAAAATTCAAGATTGGTGACTCAGCCATGTGCACATGTGGTTTGGCGTCGCAGACAGCAGAGCACATACTCCAGGATTGCCCAAACTACAACATACCCAGGCGAACCTTCTGGCCTAGAGAGACAACAGTGGAAGATAAACTCTATGGACCGCTGAATGAACTAAAAAAGACTGTTAGATTCATACAAGAGACAACATTGCAGTTATAAACATATTTCAGGCGAAGGAAAGAAGAAGAAGAAGGTATAAGTACTGGATGAAAAGAACGGAAAGATGGAAACATGAAAATAATGAAAAGAACACACACACACTGAACAAAAAATGTGCCATTTATTTCAGAATCACTGGCTGTGATGCTTTATCTGTGAAAACTTATTGTTTGTAATTTATTGTGCACGTTTTCGTTTAATAGTTTATTATTTTGTTTTCTGAACGATCTACGTTGTTAAGAATCTTACTGGAATGAAATATATCTGCAGCGTTTAGGGAAACATCAGCGAATGACCTAAATCCGCTTGAGTATTATAGATGAACAGCGTCACCAGTTTCCTTGAGACGTTAAGATATCTCTATGACCATATTTTATATCATTTTGAGGCACATGCACATGTGCCAGCCAAAAATAACAATGAACAATCACTGAAGTTCACAATCAGAAGGATACTACACTGGATATATTATCCTGTAGATAGACTACACTTCCTTTTAAACATTATCTACCACATGAGGTCGCATTCTATAAATCTAAGACAATGATACACGTTAAATTTATTTTGCAGCTGTTCATCTTAAGGGTTGTATGTTTAATTAGAAATCATAATATGCTGTATTCAGTCTAACTATTTTCATTACACAACCTTTCAGTATACATTCCAATAAATACATTTCATTGTCTCCCTTGTTGATTAACACAGCCATTCTATTTATGTCCCTTGATACTATGATTTTCTATTATACAGGTTTCCATGTTTCTCAGTAAAATGATCTCTCGCGGGAACATGCTATTTTCTGTGAGACATCAATACTGAAGGCAGATCATGAGGAAACATTTCTTTTAACAAACAAATGGGAGTAACTGTATGATAGGATTGACTTGTAACCATCAATCTGGTCTGCAGCAATCTGGTGTGCTACCAGAATTGCAAACCCAGCAAGAGATGGGGGACAGTACTGTTGACCTGGCACTGGTTTCCCCTTAACTCACTGCAGTATGCTAGACAGCTGAATATAGTATATGATACTGGAGACATACCTCCTGAATTATGTCAGTCTATATTTATTCTAATCCCCAAGACATCAGGCGCGTTGGAATGTATGTGACCATAATCTTCAACCTGTCAGGAAAGAGTGCACACAGACGTGAAATCCCGAATCGTAATGACTCTCTCAATCACCAAAACGAAAGAGACATAAACAAGGCAAGTGAAATAGTTCGGACACGTTAAAAGACATAACTCTCTAATGGACTGCATTGTAGAGACCACGTGTTGACCATGCAATCTACATCAAAGTGTGGTCATCTGCACTTGATCTGGTCAGAGTCATAACACAAAGTCCTGCCTAGTTACTCCAGAGGAAAGGTAACACCAATGTATCTGGAACAAGACAAACTGCAGACGATGTTGGTCAGGAAACAATTGCGATAACTGTCCGTCTCTCGATGTTTTGATGCTAGACCAGTTGCCGTCCAAGGCTTAGGGCATGATCCGCCCTGTCGTGACATGTAATCTTTAGATTGCGATTCCTCACACTAGGATAAGGCTGTGTACCCTCCAGACGGAGCTCAATAACTAGGATAAGGCTTGTACCCTTCCAACGGTGCTCAATAACCCGAAACGCAATGTGGGGTTCTGGCATTGGTGAGCGGCGCCAAACATTCGGCATAACAACAGCTGATAATAGCGTCAACTGTCTTACGGTAACTCAGTCACGCATGACTAAGACCTGACTAAAACACACAGGAGTCTAGTATTAAAAATATTTTTTTTTTTTTTTATTTTTTTTTTTATAGCCGCGATGGCGCAGTGACTAGCATCCTTGTCAGAGGTCATGAGTTTGAATTCGCATATAAACTGATTTGACAAACAAATGGCCTGAGATAGGCCTAAAACCTGCAGCAAAAAGTACGGTGTCAGTTATCAGTTACCAGTTGAGGTATCATCATTGCACTCCGGACAGGTCCATAGGTGCTCAGATCCTCCCCCCCCCCCAGCATATGCATCTGCGTCCGGTGGTTAATAGTACCAGTTCTGTGTTGGTTGACGAGGCGCTTTGTTTTCCCGATGTACCTCTCGCGTCTGGCTGTGCCGATTCTTACTCCCAGGTCTTTCATCCTGTACAGCGATGTTGATTCATTGACGTCAAAGTCCTATGTTCGCGACATATCTTTGAGGACGTTAATAACATCGGCACGATCCATGGGCTGGCCATCTACAGGGGGTGCAGAGCCAGCCAGTTTATCAGCTCGTTCATTTCCCTCGACTCCCGCATGTCCCGGGACGAAGATGAAGGTGACTTTACGGACAATAGACTTCCGCAGCGACTCAGTCCACTGTCTACGTACAGATCCAGCTTCGACCTTCTGAATCATGCTCATTGAATCACTTAGTACACACACGTTGGTATAATGCTGTGATTCCAGCCATATGAAAGCCTGTGTAACTGCCATCACATCCATCGTCATGCTTGTCGTGGTCATAGAGTGGGCACCATTGGATTCTTGAACGGTTCGGCCCGCTGAACGGGCTGTAAATGCCCAAGCACTTCTCTGCTGCTTTACAACAGATCCATCTGTATAGATGAGCACTTCGGGGCTATCTGAGCGCGTTGGCCTCTGCATTGACGGCGGCAGGGTTCTGCTCTCTGCACCGTCTGTCGAGTGTGATAATGCAGGAGCAATTGCACTTAAATGCTGGAGGCACCGGCACCCATTCCTTGCCGGGGTTGATACTGATAAGACTGCAGACCTGTCTGACGACATCTTCCGCCTGACCCATCCATGATTTGTCCCTCTTTATCCTGTCGACCTTTTCTCTGAATATAGCATCATGAAGAGGGTGCTGCTCATCTGCACTTATTTTTAAGTATGCACGAGTTCTCCAGATCTTGATCCTGTGTTCCATTGTCGGGAAGTCAAGGAGATATCTCATTGCGGCACAGCTTGTGTCTCTCGTGCAGCCCAAAATTATGCGCATGGCTTCGTTTTGTACCTTGTCAAGTCTTCCAATCTGTGCAGAAAGCAATGGCAAACTACTGAGCGTAATCTTGCCTAGTACATCAACAGTATTTGAAAAAAGCTGATGTTGACTGCAACGTCCTGTAAGGGATATGCAACAGAATTTTTTTTTTTTAAATTAAATCTGTGTAGGGCTGACAGTGAGGATGGCCAGGGCATATTCGATTGGTGAAAGCACCAGGCCTTGGAACAGAAGTTTTAGCAGTCTTTGCTCGATATTGGCAGTCGCCATGACTCTCATTGCTGACAAACCTCTTCGAGCTTTCGTTATGACATAATCGACATGATCTCTGAAAGATAGGCTACGATCAAGCCTCACGCCAAGATATGTCATTGACTGGATTCTACTCAAAATGCTCACATCCATTCTTACAGCCTGCAGGTCTTTGTTCACAATATGGTTGTTTAGGGAGAACCATGTAACCGATGCCTTTGCAGGGTTGACAAGGGCACTGGCATCAGCACACCATGAGGAAATTCGATCTAGTTCGCCCTGCATATCATTGGCAACCGCCTGTCTATCTCGACCTTGCCGATACACAAGAAAGTCGTCAGCAAATGACAGAGTCCTACCCCTCCCGTCCAACTGTTTTCCAGTGATCGGCACCGTATACACGTTGAATAGTACTGGTGACAGTGGTGAACCCTACGGCAGTCCTGGACATATCGTTGTCGGCTCAGAAGACCAACTCCCACATCGTAGCTCCACCCTCCCTTGGAGCAGAACTGCAGCTATCCATTGTACAAGGTGAGGGTGCACTTTCAGTCTGAGGAGGGTTTGCATCAGGTGCTAGAAGGATGCTCTATTATATGCGTCCTCTAAGTCTATGGCGGCCGCACATGTCTCTTCTCTGACCTGAAATCATTCGCTGTCAATTAACATGCATTTCAGAGATCAGCGTGGCCGAATGGATAAGATCGCTAGCTCTTAAACTTCCGGTTTGCTGACACCTATACGAGTTAATTGGACTTGATTTACTTGGGGGTGATTGTTCTCACGTTTCTTGTTATGCCACAATATGTCAGTTTCTACCGCAACATTACTCTTCTGTTTCAATGCGTTTAGATTTATTTTTTTTTTGAATTATTATTCCAATGCCAGTACGTTGTCACCGTTGACTGCTTGCGGAACTCACAATTCATCACTGTGGACTACAAACTGTTGCCATTGACAAGGTGTGTTGTTTGTGTCGATGCTGTAATGTTTAGGGCCTGCAATGTTTCTGAATGTTTGGAGCAAAAATATTCCAACAGGTGTGCATGTGGATTAATATTTGCGATCTTCCCAGACCTTAATCTGTGTCGGACGATCCCACTTGGTCGATGACTGCTCTTGGTTGCATAAATTTCAATCCATCCTTTCTCCAATAGTCCTCTTCCTCTTTCAGGAAGATAGGAAGATAACTATTGGAGAAGACTCTTCAACGCCTACACAGTAAGAATCACCAGTGAGCAGATCACTGGACCTGGCAGGACATTGTCATATGCCGATGATGTTTTAGTGTATCGACAGGGTAAGGATAGAGAGTAGGTTGCTGTGGAACTACAAACCGAACTCAATCGCATAAGTACTTGGTGTGATGAAGCTGGGGCAATGGTCAACCCAACAAAGGCAATAGTGACTTGGTTCTCGTTGAATAATCATATTGTCAACACTCCAACACCAACTGTAATGCTGTGTTCAGAGACGGTGGAAAGAACGAAGGCAATGAATTACCTGGGGATACGGTTTGATCGAAGCCTTGCTTATAATGAGCACATAGACCAGGTGATGGCGGCAGCAAGCTGTGAGCAGCGCCATCTATGTCTTCTGTACGAGGGGCTGGTCATGTCTGTTTTGGAGTATGCAATGGCAACCCTGACTCTCAGCCGTAAGCAGATAGAAAGGATGGAAAGGATACAGAATGAAGCTATCCACATTATTCTTGGATGTACAAGAGATACAGCATGCAGGGCGATGCGCTACCTTCTTGATTTTCCAACCATTGAAGAGAGAATACAAGTTTGCAGGCACGCGCCTACCTCAGAGTTAACGCAAACACGCAACATCCACTGCATAGTGAAATTATGAAGGTGTAGGGCAGCAGGTTAAAAAGAGGACGGTCGTGGATGGGTCAAACCGAAGACATTCTTCAACAGGTGTGTTCACTTGAGGATTTAGAACCTGGCGAGCAGTGGGTGCAAGTGCCAACAGATTTCTGCTCATCCTTTTCAGTTTGCATCCAACTAGATAGAAAATGCAGACAAGAAAATCCGGCTGCTCTGGAGGCTGAAGTACAAGCGTTGATTTTCGAGAATTCACTAGACGGAGATGCGGTCATCTACACAGATGGGTAGGTCGTCCGACATGTGAGAAGCTCATGGGCCTTTACAGCTCGGGCCGGAGGGAGAATTGTGAAGGAGGACTCTGGTGCTTTCACTGAAACCACAAGTAGCCTGACTATGGAAGTCATGGCAGTAAGTAAAGCAATAACATGGCTCGAGACACAGACATTCACTAGGGCATGTTTCCTTAGCGACTCAATGAACATGATCAAGAGGATAGAGGAGGGGTCGATCCGAAGAGAATGGTTGCTGCCTCTGGAGCGGTCTCGGCTGGCAAAGATTAGTTTCATCTTCGTGCCAGGGCATGCGGGAGTACAAGGAAATGAGCGGACTGACAAGCTCACAGGTGAGGCTACTGTGGAGGGCGGACGCGCCATGGACCAGGCTGGCATTGTGAATGCTCTACGAGAAGCAAGACTTTTGCGTGAACCAAGTGATGACTGTGAATTTACAACCATGGCCAGACTGCGAGAACAACAAATTAAAATAGGGGTGGCCAAACAAGAACACTACGCAGGAAGCCAAAGAAGATTGATAAACCAGCACAGAACTAGCGTCGTTAGCCGCTACATGCTGCGGGATTTGCTGAGGAGGGGATCCGAGCACTTATGGACTGAATGGTTCGATGTGCAATGAGGATGATCTGTCGACAAACTAACTAACTAACTATCTTCCTCTTTCAACACATGGTCCTCACATTTTCATCAAGTAGTTTTTATCAATATTTAATAGCGCGGACTAGGTTAGTATCTTGACGTCAGACAATTTGAATGTAGTATTGTCAGCTGCCACCTGTCTTTTAATTTTAGCCCACACATGTTCTATAGCAGTGGTTCTCAACCGGTGGGGAATTCCCCCTCCCCCCCCCCCCCCCCAGGGGGGAATTTTGGGGTTTCCAGGGGGGAATGAAGATTATTTCAAGATCGCGTTAATACAAGAACCGATTACTTGATCTTGTTTTTCCTTTCATACTTTACGCTTCTGTACGCACCACCCTTCTGAAATTCATTTTATAACGTAAGTAGATCCGCAAATCACATTTTATGTACATGTCTAGACTTGTTTTAGTATGTGCTATTAAATTTAGTTTCAATTATTACGTATAGGCCTACTGTGTAGGGACAGGGGGAAATTTTTAGGGAGGAAATACAAAGGGGGGGGGGGGGGAATGACGTTCTAAAAATATGGTAAGGGGGGGGGAATGATGTCCTAAAAATATGGTGAGGGGGGGGGGGGGAATGACGTCCTAAAAATATGGTGAAGGGGGGAATGGACCAAAAGAGGTTGAGAACCACTGTTCTATAGGGTTTGAATGAGAATGGTACGGCGGAAGTCTCATGCACCATTGGCCATGCTCTTCTATCAAATTGTCGATTTGATATTTCTTGCGTACATGTGTTCTAATATGATCACACAGATCTTGGACGAGGCTTGGTCTTATGGGAAGATATTAAGTTCATCGCAAACATTTATATTCCGTGACAGTATCTCTTAATGCAGATGTACAGAAATTTCTATCTCTTGTCATCTCGTCTGAGTCAGACATATTTATTCTAATTCGTCTTTCACATTTCTTTCATTAGCAATGTTATCCACGTAATATTTCCTTTGTCTGCGGCATACATATATAATGTGTGTTATGTTAGTTGTGTTTGGCAAGGAGCTGATTTTTAGGTTTGTTAAAGACGGCCATTCCACGTGGGTAACAGTAGACATGAAACATCTGATAAGCTTCCAAACCGGGCTTCTTTGGAAAACTACAGATCTTTGAACTGGGCTGCTATAGTGTATGCCGTCAGAAATGCAGAGCGATGAAACTAAGTCTTGGAAGTCGAGAGGATCCACTGCATCACACCGGATTTTATCCCACATTGCTCGGGCTTTTTTTTTCGCAGGGCGGTCTACTGACTCAGGAGCATCAAGCCAAACTGGCAGAAGCCATACAAGAGCACTTTTCTGGGAACACAAGCAGAATAGTCAAACAACAGAACATCTCTCGTGGACTGCTGCACGCTCAAGGGGATACTGAACAGGGAACCCGAGCACTAGTGTGGGCTGAATGACTCGTGCAGACAGCATAATCGGCTATCAAACTAACCATCCGGAACGTTCTTATACATTTTCCCATTAATATTCAAACTGTTTTCATATCAACCTGTTAAATACGTAAATCAGAGATTATATACAAATTATTACCATGAAACATTTGTATTTAACACCCCTCCCACCCCCCCCCCCCCCCCCCCCCCCCCCCCCCACCCCCCCCCCCCCCCCCCCCCCCTCCGAATACAAACTGCATTTGTGACAATGTGTGTGACCCGACAAGAGAAAATTAAAATATCCAGCTCGTTCATCCTGGTTCGTGTGTGATTTGTTACGTGCAATGTGACATCATTAACTGGTTACATTAAAATAGTGTAGTCTATATTAAACTATCTTATCCTAATTTGCTAAACATTATATATCACCCAAAATCACCAGTCGTTATATTTCTGACACCCTTAGTCACAGCAAATAATTCCACAATTAATATAACCTATGTGATGTATATACTCATTTAAGCTACTTTTGGTCGCCTCTGCTGATCAAACATCGACCAAACATGCATTCTTTGGTTATCTGATTCCATTGGTACAGGTTTAATGATTTTGCATATCCTTTACAGGACATCGCTGTCAACATCAGCATCGTTCAGCTGATTGTTGATTTCTTGGCAAGATTGCGCTCAGTAGTTTGCCATTGCTTTCTGAGCGACCGGCTCCAAACTCTTATAAGTCACTGGCGCGACTCGAACTGCTCAAAAATTCTCGTGCGCTCACGTCAACCACGAGAATATTCGGGGTTACGGAGAAAGCACTAACTCCTCGACCAAGGAGTCCGGCGGTACAGGTTTACATTTACAAAAAATGTGTTCCCACACAATTATTACACAGGAAGACATTATAGTCTCTTTAAAGCTACCGGGTGACATCCACATATGTAACAGTGTGTTTTGTTTATCGCGGTTGCAAGGATCCATTATGCTATTTCATTATATGTTGAGGTTTACATTTCTTGAAACAGTTCAACTGAAATGTTACTGTACATTTTAGAGACCGCAACGAATTATTATATTTATAAACTAATGTAGGAAATGGGCACATAAAAACATATAATATAGACAATGACACATTGTCATATATTGTAGAACGCAATACATACAAATACAGCATACAATGTAGAAAACCACACATACGCACGCACACAGTAGAAAGTTGCACATACAAACATACATTGTAGAAAATCACCCATACAAACATACAATCTAGAAAGTCACACATACAAACATACAATATAGAAAGTCACGTATACAAATATACAATGTAGAAAATCACCCATACAAACATACAATGTAAAAGCCACATATACAAACATACAATGTAAAAGCCACATATACAAACATACAATGTAGAAAGCCACATATACAAACATACAATGTAAAAGCCACATATACAAACATACAATGTAAAAAGTCACACATACAATCATGCAATGCAGACAAGACCAGAAACAACGCAAGACACGACACGTGTCAAATAAAACATGCCAGGCCCGGAACATTCCTTACGTTTCATTGGGCGTATAGTTCGTTTTTTTTTTTTTTTATAATTTCACCATTACCCCTATCCCGTTCAACCTCAAGGAGAAGTTATAGTAGGGCCCATCACCGGCTCAGAATGATATTCCTGTGACTAGGCAGCCACCAAAGCAGCTGCCCATGGTTTTACCCTCACAGTCTTATTCATTCGAGGGTGATTGTTGTCCATACGGGCGAATGGACTTGTCAAGGCGTACAGTGCTAGACCCCACTGCTTATAGACTTATACATCACTTGTCACTCAGTTGGTCGCATGGTTAGTGTCACGTCGGCTGGCTTTTCTCCCCAAGGCATGTACTGTAACCCATACATACTAAAGGATAATTTGGGGTAGATATATTAACCAAAATGCAGAATGATATTTACAACAGTGGATATTTACCGAGTGATATGCTTATTCTTCCTCTTCTTCAGCGTTCCGAGCCATTGAGGTTCTTTGCTACAGATACAATCCGTATCCATTCGTCTCTCCGGGTGACCTTCTCTTGCCAGTCATTGATTCCAACTAAAATCTCTGTATTGAGTAGAGGTGCAACTGGGGAGTGAAATGATGTGCGACAAATGTGAGTGTGCCTTTCTCTGTGTGTATCTGTGTGTGTGTGTGTGTGTGTGTGTGTGTGTGTGGGAGGGGGGGGGGGGAGCATCACTATTTTTTACGTCACAAACTGTATATGTACACATTTTTCTCCAAGTTTAACATTTTTATGAGACTGCTCACGACAATTGTCAGTGTATGTGTGTGAGTAAAGTGTGGGAGTTTGTTCATAATAATTTCAATGCTCACGTGAGGCACTATCTGTGTCTAGATATAAGGATGTGTGAGTGTGTGTGGAGTATGTGTGTGAATGTGGGGATATAGGTGTGTGGGAGAAGTGTGGGTGTGTGTGTGACGGTATGCGTTTTGATGTTTTGGGGTGTGTGGGTGTTGGTGGGAGTGAGATGTGTGGGTGTTGGTGGGATATATGGATGGATGTGGGGGGTGGGGGGGGGGGTGAATGTAAGGGTGTAGGAATGGGTATGGGGGATGTGTGTATGGGTGGAGGATGTGTTTAAG
This sequence comes from Cepaea nemoralis, assembly GCA_014155875.1. Classification (NCBI taxonomy): domain Eukaryota; kingdom Metazoa; phylum Mollusca; class Gastropoda; order Stylommatophora; family Helicidae; genus Cepaea; species Cepaea nemoralis. The sequence goes on from JACEFZ010001443.1 coordinate 20,985, forward strand.
GGACGGGTGCGGGGGATTGTGTATGGGTGGGGGATATGTGTGGATGGTTTGTGGGAAGTATGTGTAGGTGGCGGGGTTGTGTGGGTATAGGATTGTGTGGGTGGATTGGGCATGTAAGGGCGGGTGGGGAGAAGTGTATGGTTTGTGGGTTTGCAATATGTGTGTGGTGTGTTGGTGGGGGATGCGTACATGGTGTGTGGGTGGGGTATGTTTGTGGTAGGTGGGTGAGGATATGAGTGTGGGTGGGGGATAGTGTGTGGTGTGGGGGATGTGTGTATGGGTGGGGGATATGTGTGGGTGAGTAGAGAATGTGTGATGGTTGGGGAAGCATGTGTGAGTGGTGGGGTGTGTGGGTGGCGGATGTGTACGTGGATGGGGAATGTTTTGGTGGAGTTTGTTAGTGGCTTAGGGTTGGGTAGGTGGGTGAGGGATGTGTATGTGTTGGGGCGGGATGCGTAAATGGGTGGAGGATGTGTGTGGGTGGGAGTATTTGTGATCGAGAGATGTTTGGTTGCGGTGGGTGGGGTGTGTGGGTGCGTAGTGGAGGATATGTGAGTGAGTGTTTGTTGGCGGATGTGTGGGGAATGTGTGTGCGGGTTGGGAGAGGTGTGTGGTGTGTTGGTCGGGGATATGTTTATGGTGTGTGTGTGTGGGGGTGGGGGTATGTGCGGGGTGAGTGGGTGAGGGTATATGTGTTGGTGTGGGCGGGGATATTGTGTGGTATGTGGGTGTGGGATATGTGTATGGTGTGTAGGTGGGGAATGTGTGGGGATTTGAAGTTTGACATTCAGTTCATTTAACCTTTCCATAATTTCAATTTTAATCGTAAAGTATAAATCCCACTCTTTATTGACAATATTAGTATTAAAATCACATTCAATGCCCTTCATCTCTAGGAATATCACTATTTCTTCTCTGAGCTCCCAGACTCGCCCCAACACCTTGCCGAGACTCAGACATCGAACACAGGTGTGGTACAGGACATTGGAATGTTCAATTTCCAGATCGTTAAGTAATGCCTTGAACTGTCTGTGATTAAGTCCTCTTGATCTGATGAGGCTGATGACACTGACAACAGGGTCAATAACATGCTTGGTATTCAAAACAGTTTAGACAGACTTTCTTGATGAATTACGCAGTGAAGTGGTAATAATGTATGGTCTTGATATTATGCTTTAATCTTTTCACTTATCTTTATCAGATCTATATTATTTCCAGTCAAAGCACGAGCTCCGTCAGTTGTAACAATTGCCATCGTGTTCCAAACTAACCCAGTTCTGTCAATATAGTTAGTAACAGCATTGAATATATCATGGCATGTGGTTGTGTCTCTGAGTGACTCAACACTCAGTAACTCTTCAGTGAGTTCGAAAGAAGTGTTTATTCCACGCATCAATCAATCAATCAATCATGTGCCATGCCGGAAAGCGTGGGCGGTCATGACTCGCCATTTCACTCGATCACCAGAGTCGTGGATAAGCTCAGTGTTCCTGTCTCGTCCATGCCATGTGGCCAAGCCATCCAGGTATTTTCCTCTCGGTCTTCCTCTTGGTCTGTTCCCCTCGATCTTGCCAGTTGTCACTAAGTTCTCCAATTCATTTCTTCTCATAACATGTCCAAAATTCTGACTGTCTACGCCTAATTTCTCTAATCAATTTACGATTTTTATTTGTCTCCAGTAGTACTTGGTCATTGGTTTTTCTGTCTGTCCATGGTATTCTTTGCATTTACCTCAGAAACCACATTTCTGCAGCCATCATATGTTTTTTTCAACTTGACAGCACATTGTCCAAGTTTCACATCCATACAACAGAACAGGCTCTATGTATCCCCTCAACACTCTTTTTCTCGTTTCAATTGAAATCTTTTTATTGGTCAGAATGTTTTTCATCTTGCTAAAGGCTATATTCGCCATGGCGATTCTTGTTCTAATCTCTTCAAGGCATCTCCCATCAGATGTTATGACTGTTCCGAGATAATTGTACCGATTCACTTGTTGATGCATATTCCCATTTACTTGTATATTACATTGTGGTACTACGTTCTTCTTAGTGACTGTCAAGGTCCCACTTGAGTAGACAGGGGACATCATATAGATAGAGAATAAACATAGGAACATGGAATGAAAAGGGGGGAGAATAAAAGGGACTCGAATAGTCTAGAAAGACCAGTCAGATGTCAAATGGTACACTAACTACGCAGTACGCCCAGCCACAACCCGGCATAAGCGTGAGGGGTGAATCCCCATGAGGTGCATGAAGGGGCGAGCACACCGTGTACACCTTACGAGAGAAGAGAGGTCAGACGGCAACTGGACATTGACAGAAGAGGGTGTAGCTTCTAGAGGGAGACACATGGATAGACATTACTTATATCCTTAAGATATTAGCGATAGACATAGCTAAGATGTTGTGTGTAGATACTTGTATTCTTTGTGTGATGAATTTGTGTGTAATCCTGTAAATACGGTGCGAGAAGATTATTCGCCAAATGACAGACATCGTAATAAAATAGTAACGACGATAATCGAACTCTTGAGTTCTGTCTTATCTGTGCTCGCACTGTTCTACCTGTTTGAACCCGAGTTTTCTATCCCTGGTTGCGACACGTTGACAGTGACAACCATAACCTGTGTCTTCTTACAATTTAATTCCAACCCCAGCTGCTCACTGTGTACAACAACCGCGTCTACTAATTGTTGCATTGTCTGCAGTCAATACTGTACCATCTGCATATCTAATATTATTGATGTTTCGTCCTCCAATGCTGATTCCATTTATATCTTCTACATTCCTGAAAATATTTTCACTATATAGGGAAAAAAGATCTGGAGACATTACACATCCCTGCCTAACACCTCTCTTAATAGGTTGATATTGTCCCACTTCATTATCAATTCTTATGGCAGCTTGGTGTTTCCAATATATGATTTTTATAAGTCTAATGTCTTTCCCATCAATTTGTAGATCTGCAAGCATATCTACCATGTTGACATGTCTAACTCTATCAAAAGCCTTTGTGAAGTCAATAAAGCAAAGATGTATATCCTTGTTTACTTCTATAGCACGTTCAATAACTGTTCGCAGCATATACACAGCATTTACTGTACCCTTTCCTTCTATAAACCCGCATTGTTCTTCCCCTATTTCAGGTTGTATCTTCTTCCTCACTCTTTGCATAATAATTCGTAGCAAAATCTTTGTGATGTGACTCATTATACTAATTGTTCTATGTTGGTTACATTCCAAGGTTCCTTATTTCTTTGGGATTGCAATAAATACAGAGTTACATAATTCAGAAGGTATATCTTGTATCATATAATGCCCACCAGAATAGTCAGCACTCAATTTCAGGTGGAACCTTTGCCCTTTTCCTTTAGAGAATGGCACTGGGTAAACCTTTTGGCGAACAGGCTCTTGTGTGGTCAAGGTCATCTCGAATTCAACCAAACTCGTTCGTCCTGGTTTATCAGTCAGTATTGTTGCAGATCCACAAACAGTCTGAATAGAAACTATATACCAAGTCAAAGCCTCCGTCAAAAGGGTAAACGTTTATTAATCGAAGTACAAATATGTAGAGTCAATTGAAAACAGCTGTTGTTCATCTACTGGGCAAGTTGGAACTGAAGTCTGTTTACCTCACGCGTCACGCGTGAGCGTCTCTAACAACCCTTTCAATAGTGCCCACGCGTGCGCCATTCATTTCCCAAACCCTGTTCTATTTCACACCATTTATCTCTGAAACTACTAACAGAGATGGTGTTCTGTTACAGTATCTCCTTATGAGACTCGAGAACCTGAGTAATCTTTTCCCTCTCCTGGGGAGTCAGACCAGGGTTCACTTGCACATCCCTATAGGTTTCCTGGTGTACCAGTGGATATTCCCTGCCCTCGTTGGTTCCCGTTTCAGTCTCCACTGCAACTGCCATTGCCATGAGGCGGGCTGCTTTATCTCCGGGTCTCTCCTCGTACTTCCGCAGAAGATTAATATTGAAAATCTTATACTTTCCCCGGATCCGGATCTGATAGTCGGTCCTGGAGACCACCCTTTCCACTGGAAATGGTCCTTGCCAACCTATCTCCAGTTTGTTGGTTCCCGTTGGAAGTAGCAACGAGACTTTGTCTCCCACCTCTAGAGATCTGTCTTTAGACCTACGGTTAAAGTAAGCCGCATGTCTTTTTCTGGCCTTTCTCAAGTTCTGAGTCGCCAGAGTCCATCCCGTGTGAAGTTTCTCTTTCAGTTCCTCCACGTATTTATAAGAGGAGATCACTTCTTCTGACGTCCCCTCCTCAGTCCAACTCCTCAACATGGCTTCCAACGGTCATTTGATTGGACGATCAAACAGCAAAGTAGCGGGTTGTAGTCCTGTTGAGCCATGAGGTACTTTCCGATAGGCGAAAAGCGCTGCTGGGATATATTCATCCCACCTATCAGGTTTTTCCTGTGCCAATTTCCGGAGCATTGCCATCAAAGTGCCGTTGAAACGCTCTACCTGTCCATTGGCTTGAGGGTGGTAAGGGCTGTTGTGCATATGGTTAGAGTGGAACACCCTAAATACCTCCTCCATGAGTTCCCCACAAAACTGGGACCCGTTGTTGGTCAGAATCTGATTAGGGAAGCCTAATCTGGTAAATGCCTCCATAAGTGCGTCAGCCACTCTTTTCGAGTCAATTGTGATCAATGGTATTGCTTAACCCCACATTGTACAGCAATCTACCATTGTGAGTATGTACATATTCCTCTTCCTAGTCCTAGGAAGTGGACCCACGATATCGCTCAGGGAGATACTAAACAGGGAACCCGAGCAGATTAGTCAAACACCAGAACATCGTTCGTCGACTGCTGCAATTTCTAATTACTGATGCATGTAATTGTTTATTAGTCTGTAATCAATCTGAACGTGAATAATTATTTCCTGGATATTTCAATGTCTCAAGCCTCTAGTATGTTGCCGTAGGATTGTGTTTCCGATTTAGATATAATGGTCCTTAACCTAATCAACCGGTTTCTTTTTATCTCTTTCCCCCTCTCTCACACTCTCTCCAAGACCATACCTACCAGCAACGCCTCTTTCGTATCACACTTGTGCATTTAAATCTCCCAGTACATTATGCGTCTCACAGATTTTACATTGTTTTATATCAATGCTAGATTATTCATAAAAGTTATCACTTTCTTCAACTGCTCTGTCTGAATTTAGTGCATAGACGTGTATGATATTGTTTTCTACAATTTTACGGACTCACGGATATTGCTTAATAAGGCAAAGTGAGGACAGTTTTCAGTAGAATGGCTTGCCTCGTTTCAAGAGACAAGGAGTGTGCACATTGTATGGGTGTTCTGCCCTGGTCATGCGGAAGTACGGGGGAATGAACAGGCTGATAGGCTGGCGGGAATGCACGTCTCTGTGGTAGATTCCTATGGGCAAGGGACAGGTGGTAGGGCGTCTGTGTGGCCAGGTGAAGAAAGCTTGGGAACAGACTGAGTGAGTACCTTTATGTGGAGGGAATGATATGGCGGGGGATCGGCAGGTGTTCTGGACGCATCTCAAAACTGAGAGGAAAGTCCGGGAGGTCTTGCAAATCATAGAGCGGTGTGAGCAATTAGCAGTATGGCTCTTTACTGGCTGTTAAACGAGGAGACGTAGCGCGTATGGGAATGACCTTAGAGCAGTGATGTCATTTGTTAGTTCAACTCAACTATCTACATCATCATCATCATCATCTTCCACTTCTGCTGTCAAGCGGAGTGGGGAGGAATAATTTGCGTTCCAGCGCCCGGTGGGTGGCACTGGATAGTGTCATTCCGTGTGGTTGTACAATGTCTCTGGTGTCGTCAATCCATTTTCTTCTTGGACGTCCTCTTGATCTCGTCGCAGATGATCTTTGATGTAAGGCCAGTGATGGTAGTTGCTGATGTCGCGTTCTAACAACATGGCTAAACAACATGATCTTCTGTCTTTCAATAAATGTGACACAAGGTGTTGATCGCACAGTCTGTATGATAATAGCATTTCTTACTCGGTCTCGGATTGTTAAGTTGGCAGCTCTCCTCAGGCATCTCATTTCTCAGGTGTTGATTTTACGAAGATGTTATTTGAATAAAGTCCAGGTTTGAGATTGGTAGCATAGGGTTGGTGTGAATATGCTGTTTATTATCTGTCGTTTTGCGGACATGGGTATGTTTGGATGTTTCAGTAAGGGTGACAGTTGATAAGTAAGTGCATTAGCTTTTTGACATCTGATTTCAATGCTCTGTCCAATCTGCCATCTTCTGTGATCATACTTCCAAGGTATTTGAATTCTTTAACTTGTTTCAGAGTTGTGTTGTTTATCTGTATACTTAGTGGGCCTGGCGATCTGCTAACTTGCGTTACTTCGGTTTTGGCTGTATTTATACTCATATTGTATCTGCTGCAGGTTGAACTCATATTAGTAATATGATTTTGTAGTCTGCCCTCATCGCTGTAAAACAGGCATTGATCGTCTGCAAATAGAAGTTCATTTATTCCCTGTGGGTCAGTTGTTTCATCTGGAGTAAAGAGTTCTACATTTTCTGAATCTGTTCTGTCGAGACTTGCTTCTTTGGAAATTCTGTCCATGTAGATATTGAATAGCAGGGGAGAGAGCACACATCCCTGCCTCACTCCTGTATTGACTGTGAACATATCTGATATACCTTCTTGTGTTCTTACTGCACTTTGGCTCGAGTGGTACATGGCTATGATGTTTTCTAGCAATTGCCCTTGTATCCCATAGTCTTCAAGGATGGTCCATAATTTGTATCTGTCTACTCTATCGAAAGCCTTTTCCTGATCCACAAACACAATATTCTGCTGGTCACTATATTCGATAGTTTTTCCACATATTTGTCTAAGTGTAAATAATGCATCAGTGCAACCTTTACCTTTCCGAAAACCGAATTGTGCTTTGCTTAACTGTTGTTCAACTATTGTTCTAGCTCTTTCTTCCAATAGTTTTGCATACATTTTCCCATATGGCTCAGGAGTGATATACCTCTGTATGTTTCGCATTCTCTCATATTGCCTTTCTTTTTCCATAATGGTACTATTATAGCCTGTTGCCAATCATCTGGGACTACATGCTTCCACTAAATAGGACTAAGAGAAATAAATCGGGTATGTCTACTTTTAATGTCTTAGCTCTTTCTCTGCCCAAGTTTATATTCACCCCCATGTTATGTTTATTCTAATTCAATGTGAGTACATTTTCCTTGTTCCTATCTTTCTTGCCATACACAATCCCAAGGTAGTAGCATTCATTATTTGCATGTCTCGATTGATGTCTTTTAGGTTGTTCTCACAGTCCATGCATTAAAAACAGAAACAGTACTTCTTGATGTCCATTCAGTCGATGGATGACGGACAGGGTAGCAGATGTGGCCAGAGTTGCCATTTTGACGCTTTTTGCACTAAATTGGGTGTTTTTTTCAAGTTGCATTTAGCGCGGCCGCGCGAATTTGGTGCTTCAAAATATTTTTTTGGGTGCTTTTTTTTTTTTTTGGGGTGGGTAAAAATTACTATTAAAATAATTTTGAGAACACTAAAAAGCTCAATTTGAACTGAAGAGATGGAGTAAAACAGTACATTACAGAGCAATAGTCAAGTAATTTAACTCCCTTTAACACGATTTAGTTGAAGTGAATGACTGCCACGCGTAGGCAATATGAAATGCGTTAAAAGATAATTTAAACAAGAATGGACTTAAGTTGCAAAGATTAATTGCACTCGGCACTGACAATGCATCTGTCATGACAGGTGTAAACAATGGAGTATATACAAAATTAAAATCCGACGTTCCTCATCTGGTGCTAGTTAGGTGTGTATGTCATTCTCTTCAGCTGTCCGTGTCACAGGCTGCAGCTGCTTGTCTGCCGAGGAACATAGAGTTCATGATTAGAGGAACATATAACTGGTTTTCTCATTTAAGTCTTCGTCAAGCAAAGTACAGGGAGCTTTTTGCTTCAATCAATGATGGACAACATCCGGTGAAGGTTGTTCAATTAAGCCAGACACGATGGATGTCCATTCAATCTGCCATTGTCAGAATATTGCAGCCGTGGGTCGAACTCAGAACTCATTTTGATGTAGCAAGACTCAACGAGCGCTGTTATACAGCAGAACTTCTACATTCTATGCTTAGCGACATGAAAAAACTATGTGTATCTCATATTTCTCAAGCATATTCTCGGAGAAGTTCAAAGTGTGAATATGAAATTTGAAGCAGATACACAGGATCAAGCAAAATTACTCAGCGATCTTGTCCAACTCACTGATTCTATCAGTTCAAAGATTGCTATTCCTGGGGAAAAAATAACAGAAAGTGATGCTATTCAAGATTATTTAGATCCTAATCCAAATCTAGGTTATGAGTTTGAGAAATGAGAAAGAAATAGTAGGCTACCAGTATCTGATGAGAAAGAAATTCGTGGAAGGTGCATCCAGTTTTTAATAGAGCTGGTGACAGCTGCGTTTACGTTTGCCTGATAACGTTCGAGTGTTGCAGTCCATGTCATGTCTTAGTGGAAGTGAATGTCTACAGCCAATGAAGCCCTGTATATTGGATCTTGCTCAAATGTTTGAAGTAGATGCAGCTACTCTCACCCTCATCGATTTCCAGTGGAGAAAACTTCATCATATGCAGTGGACACAGACCTCTGACACACTTGGACTGTGGGCAGAAATAGCCTCATACAGGGATGCCACCGGTGAAAATCCTTTCCAAGATCTTACAGATTTAGCTTTAACTGTGCTCATTTTACCTCATTCTAATGCGGACGTGGAGCGTATTTTTAGTCAGATGTTAGTTATAACATCAAAATTGCGGAACAGACTGAGCATTAAGAGTTTGACAGCTGTTTTGACTATTAGATATGGCATGAAGAGATACGAAAAATGCTGTCATGATTATAAACTACCTAAGGATATTTACGAAAAATTGGATCACAGGAGGCATATACACGTTTCTTTCAATCATCACCACCATCATCGCAGGAGCAAACACTTCAGCAAAGATGAGATTTGTTTGACTGGGATTTGGCAGATCTGGAATAAACTTCATTCTAATATTCAGAGATAATAATAAATTATAATGTGCTACTTTATAACATTTTGAATGAATGCCGCCAATGCTTGTCTTAGTACTTTTTTCAAATCATGGTATTGCAATTTATTGCTTTTTTTGGCTCGAGAGTAGTTGTGATTGGGATTTGAAGGATCTGGAATAAACTTCATTGTAATATGAAGTGATAATAATAAATTATAATGTGCTACCTTGTTACATTTGTAATAAAAACAGTTAGTGCTTTTTTTTTTGGTGCTTTCCAAAATTGTTGGTGCTTTTTGGAGTCTATTTTGGTGCTATTTTCATCAAAAGGAGATGGCTACAGCCTGTAGCACGTGCTGTTGTCTACCTGACGGTGTAGCACATATAGTACGTGTTGTTCTCTACCGGACAGGGTAGCACATATAGTACATGTTGTTCTCTACCGGATAGTCATAGCACATATAGTACATGTTGTTCTCTACCGGATAGTCGTAGCACATATAGTACGTGTTGTTCTCTACCGGACAGGGTAGCACATATAGTACGTGTTGTTCTCTACCGGACAGGGTAGCACATATAGTACGTGTTGTTCTCTACCGGACAGGGTAGCACATATAGTACGTGTTGTTCTCTACCGGACAGGGTAGCACATATAGTACGTGTTGTTCTCTACCGGATAGTCGTAGCACATATAGTACGTGTTGTTCTCTACCGGATAGTCGTAGCACATATAGTACATGTTGTTCTCTACCGGATAGTCGTAGCACATATAGTACATGTTGTTCTCTACCGGATAGTCGTAGCACATATAGTACATGTTGTTCTCTACCGGATAGTCGTAGCACATATAGTACGTGTTGTTCTCTACCGGATAGTCGTAGCACATATAGTACGTGTTGTTCTCTACCGGATAGTCGTAGCACATATAGTACATGTTGTTCTCTACCGGATAGTCGTAGCACATATAGTACGTGTTGTTCTCTACCGGACAGGGTAGCACATATAGTACGTGTTGTTCTCTACCGGACAGGGTAGCACATATAGTACGTGTTGTTCTCTACAGGACAGGGTAGCACATATAGTACGTGTTGTTCTCTACCGGATAGTCGTAGCACATATAGTACATGTTGTTCTCTACCGGATAGTCGTAGCACATATAGTACGTGTTGTTCTCTACCGGACAGGGTAGCACATATAGTACGTGTTGTTCTCTACCGGATAGTCATAGCACATATAGTACGTGTTGTTCTCTACCGGATAGTCATAGCACATATAGTACGTGTTGTTCTCTACCGGATAGTCGTAGCACATATAGTACGTGTTGTTCACTACCGGCGGGGTTTTATATATATATATATATATAATTCAATTCAATGGACTCATCTGATCAAGGCCTAGTGATGATTTGTCTCTGCTGGTGACATTGCCGTCCTACCGAAAACACAAGCATCGAGGACAACATCCGTTCCTTTCCACCCATGGATAGCCGTTCCAGCTAGGACACAGATAAGTTGATATTTGTACATTCATGTAGTGTCGATCGTGTATTTGTTAGTCTATTTTTGTTTGTTTGTTCTGTGCTGACGAAGGCTTTTGCCGCAATGTCCATTGTTTTTTGTAGTTGTGCTTTGGTAAAGCTCTCAACCTACTTCTCGTTTTCCAGTGATTCATTCATTGCCTAAAACACGCAGGTCTAGAAAATATATGAGAATTAGAGGAAATTAGATGTAGCACCAAATTCATAAGGGAGAACTCCAATGTAATATATATATATATATATATATATATATATATATATATATATATATATATATATATATATATATATATCGACCAGACTCATGTGGGATAAATAAAACAGTTACAAATAGACTGAAAACAACATTAATTGGTGCCTATAGAGGATTGATTGAGTACAAGACAGATGTGGAGGTGAGGGTGATAACTAAACGAGTACCCGTGTGTCTAGAGGTGAGGGTGATAACTAAACGAGTACCCGTGTGTCTAGAGGTGAGGGTGATAACTAAACGAGTACCCGTGTGTCTAGAGGTGAGGGTGATAACTAAACGAGTACCCGTGTGTCTAGAGGTGAGGGTGATAACTAAACGAGTACCCGTGTGTCTAGAGGTGAGGGTGTACTGGGCATACGTGGCAACACTCTGACAGTAGTATAACTATCATGTCCGTTTCCTGGAACCCACCGGCAACAGAACTAGAGGGAGACGCAGAGACACACATATCAGAGAATCACAGACATATATGAATAACATCGTGTGTGCATGGAATGGCTACTCGAGTCGTCAGAAGCTGACACATCTTGGCCTGGGTTGGTTCGGAGACTGAGGTATCGGGCATATAGGGAGAGGGCCATGCATCATGTCTTACATTAATCTACATAAATTTCATCGTGCTTTGCTTTAACCTGCAAATGTCACCAACTGCATCCATCTTAATATGCAGAATTCCAACAGGCAGTGTTCTAACAGAAATCTGTAATAACATGCTTTGTTCCATTTATCTTAATCTGACCATTCCTTCTTCTCAGCTGGACTTGAGCTCCTCTGGATGATTTTTCGTTATCTTGATATCATTGTATCATTCTGAGTTTATCTCATTAGGAAACTAAAACATTACTGGAGAACAAATGCTGTATTATCAATAAATACTGATCTTGCTCCAACAGATGTTTTAATACCTTACATCCAAGGAGAGGAGAGTAGTGATATCACCTGTGAGTGGATCCACCTCCCAACCTCCTCTCAATACCAATTTCCCCAACCTTGTTTTTTTCTTTCATTCCATGTATGTTTATAGATAATGTTTGTATATTTGTGAATACTGACTATGTATGAGATCCTTACACAGGTCGGTTTTGTTTGCATTATTCCAGAAGGGTATGAGTTGGCCGGTCGAGAGGAGCTGTTGCTCCTACACACTATTGTGAAGGTGAATTCTGTCCATGCAGAGATGCCAGCCCTCAGCCTAAATGATGGTATAATCTTAACTTTTGTAAAAGCCAGTTTGGCATCTGGTAGAATGACACCACTTTGTTATGATCCCTGGGGAACTTCCTGGCAACTCTAAAACTCCAGCAGAAATTTATACCTAACCACCTATACCTAAACATCCAATATAAAATTGGAAATTCTGGACGGAAGCAGTACCACTGGGAAACTACCCTATATGAGTTCATTACAGCAAACTAGTCCTCAGCCTGAAAACACTTCCAGAAACTAATAATCAGCATGAACATTACCAAGTGACAAATATTTCCCTCCACGGCCACTCATAGTAGAAGATGTTATTCTGTCTATTTATGTGGGTGCCATCAGGATTTTGTTAATTTAATCACTTGTTGTATTTGACCATGTCATGTAATGGTTGAAGGAGTGATTGGGAATACCACCTTTAACGTTTCATGCATAATTGCCTGTTGTTGTATTAACTTTAATAAATATCCACACAAAAAAAAAACAACTTATGTAGTCTTTCTTTACACCTTGATCGGTGATACTCATGTTTGTCATATTTGTACGTATACATTGTTACGTGACAAATTTGGTTGTTATGTATACACAGTACACCATGTTATGTGACAACATTGTTTGTTATGTATCTACAGTGGTTGTTCAATAATATCTATGTATGTCCTGTCAGTCTCTAGATGTTGGGACCATACAGTGAACATTGAGAGACAGTGGGGATTATTTATGAAGGGGATACTTACATATTGGCTCAAATTTATCAATATTGCATAGGGTATTTCAGTCCCTGAGACCAGTAGTAAAGTTTCTTGATCTCCACACCTTCATAAAAAAACCTACATTCACTATCTTTATTACTATTTTTTTTTCGTGAAGGGTGCGTGCTTTGTAGTAGGGAACCTCACTTGGGGGACAACGAGCCTTTTCCATATACTTAGAGAAGACATATTCGGATGATACCCCTCCCAACTGGGATTTCATTGGGTATCTTCTCGTCTAACATATTAACACTTCACAGGCAGTGAGAAGCAAGATAGGGAACTGTCTTAGCTCTCCATCACTGTCTGTTAAATGTATGAACGGCGGTAAATGCATTTCTATTACATTCAATAACAGAAAGATTACAAGGCATTTCGAACTTGCCTTATCCAATATTGCCATGACGACCAAATTCAGTACCGAAAATACAGGCGAGGAGCGGCGGTTGATGTCAAAATGTCATCTCCGCTACACACGCTACATTTGTACCACATCCAAAATAAGATATTGGCTCAGGGAGCGGCCGCCGTTATGTATGAATGGCTCGCGACACAATTCGTCGAAAATCAACAAACAACGTTGAAACTGAAGGTGACTCGGTAAATATGAAACAAACACAGCCTGCAGCGGTGGTCGCCACATCATCGGGACATAAAGGCAACATGCTCGAACATGCCACAACTCAACACAACAGCAACTCGACCGCACAAATCTTCTAACTGATCAATGTTACTAGCCATTGAATACCCGATGGAGAGCATAGTAGACATTATACAACCAAATAAATCCAATTCACATCAAATAGAGGTTGCAATATCCGTACTAGATGAGATCCCAGCTAAAAATAAACACTCGTACTGTTGTCAGCAGCACATTGAAAGGTTAGATTCAGATGTAAAAGTAATGCTAGACGCCACGTCTGACAACACAGACAAGATCGCCAGAATCATGAGTGACTATATCAACCTTAAGTCGGAGGTATCTCTCCTGAGAGAAGAAAATATTAAACTAAAACACACCATTGATACTGTACAACGAGCTGCCACTTTGATCAGGCTGCACTAACTGACACTTTGAAAGAGCACACCCATATCTAGGAGCGCCAACTATACAGCAAACGGAAACAAATCAACAAATAGACCATGTCATTCAACAAGACTCAACATTTCCCATCGAAGTAAATGTCAGCAATAGATCTGAAGTACTGAAAGATCAATTGGTAACAAACAGCCTGTACGACGAGACATTGCTGACAGACAACCTGCAACAGCCTGTACGACGAGACATTGCTGACAGACAACCTGCAACAGCCTGTACGACGAGACATTGCTGACAGACAACCTGCAACAGCCTGTACGACGAGACATTGCTGACAGACAACCTGCAACAGCCTGTACGACGAGACATTGCTGGCAGACAACCTGTACGACGAGACATTGCTGACAGACAGCCTGTACGACGAGACATTGCTGACAGACAACCTGTACGACGAGACATTGCTGACAGACAACCTGTACGACGAGACATTGCTGACAGACAACCTGTACGACGAGACATTGCTGACAGACAACCTGCAACAGCCTGTACGACGAGACATTGCTGACAGACAACCTGCAACAACCTGTACGACGAGACATTGCTGACAGACAACCTGTACGACGAGACATTGCTGACAGACAACCTGTACGACGAGACATTGCTGACAGACAACCTGTACGACGAGACATTGCTGACAGACAACCCGCCTATTCAAGAAATATCTGGTAACCTGCAAAAAGACAGTCCACAGCTGGATAATTATCAATGGCAGAGACAGCGTGCAAGACGAGCCATAAATCAGTACATACAGAGACCACCAACTGACTGCGCCCACATGATAATTGGCGACTCCTTATGCCTGCGTAGAGTCTATACAATAACTATACATCTAACTAACAATGCAGGGGCTCATTATTTGGCCATTCTACTGTAACGAAAGAACTAGGTCCAGCTCCGACCATAGCTCCAGTCCAATTAATCTGAAGGTGACGTTTTGTCCTTTCGCAAGACGTCCTGGGCTCTTTTCACGCTATAGTGACCAACGCTCATGGCGGGTGACTTTGCACGGTCTCCTTGTATAGACCGTACTTTTCCGTGAATCCTGCCTTGGTCGCTAATATTGTAAACCAGACCATGGCAAGACATGTGAGCTTGAAGTAGAACTGCTATGGACCATCACATCCCAGATTCCACGATCACGCCAGTATGCCATAGAGGGGTGCCTCCGAGAAGACAACTCAAATGACTGGGTCTTTCTTCGAGAATGTTTAGATGCCTCAGGAGAATATTCTTGGCAGCATTATTTGGGGACTGGTATGTTAGTGAAAGTATAAGTCTATTATGTTGTGGTTTCTGCCTGGAGAAGAGAGCCCGGCACGACTGATAGACTAGCAGCTGTTAAGAGCTGTAGACATAATATTCTCAGGATAGCCACTAAGGCCGAAGAAATCCAACATCTCATGGGCGTTTTGATGGACGTCGTTATTATTCTGACAAAGCCGTCGGAGACGTAACAGTTGGGAACGAACGAACGAACGAACGAACAAACTTTATTTTAAAAGGGTAACAAATTGGGCACGCAGGCCCGTCTTACATTCGACCCTTTCGATCACTCATCTTTCATTCATCAAATGTGCATGTTACATTTACATAGGGAAAAATAAAACATTGTCAAATGGATTTTGTAAGCATAAACAATGCATATTGCGCATGGTACATTCACATGGGGGAAAAAAAAAACATTGTCAAATGAAAGTTGTAAACATAAACAGTGCATATTGCAATGTTGTGAGACACATCCCCCATCCACCCTCACACCCCGCAGCCACCCACACATCCCTCAGACACTCACACATCCCCCACCCACCCACACATACCTCCACACACTCACACAGACTCAGACAAACATACATGCCGCCACAAACCCACTGATCCCCCACCCACACACATTTTCCAACCCACACATACATCCCCCACCCATCCATAACCGACACGCACATACCCACCCACATATTCTCCACCACCCACCCACACAACCGCAACCACCCAGCAAAACAAACATCACAAAACCACACACACATACCCCTGTCAACCCACACATTCCGCACCTATCCACATATACATCCCGCACCCTCACAATTTTCCTCACCCACCCACATACACATCAGCCAACCTATACATACTCACACACCCAATATCCGCCACCTCTCAACTACACCCCCCCCCCCCCCCACCTATACACACAGGGAGAAAGGAATAGAACCTTTACAAGTAAGATGTTGGGAGGAGGTAAAGAGAAGGAATGCTGGTTGGTTTGTAATAAACAGTCGTGCATAGACCAGCGGAACTGAAAGCAACATTTAGATCTAAGAAATTGACAGCCGAGGAAGAAATAGAGGAGGTTAGTCTGATGAAAGTCAGAGAAAAAGGCAATGAAGTCCTGGAGATCAGGACTTGTCTGAAACACCAAAGCAGTTATCGATAAACCTCTTGTAGCGCTCCGACAGAATACCGGTGTATTGGCTCAATACCTGTTCCTCCAGATAGCCCATCAAAACTCAGGCATAATTCGGACCCATTTTAGTACCCATGGCCATCACCGCTAATCTGGTCTAAATAGTCCCCCCATTAAACTCAAATGAATTGAGGTTCAGAACTAGCTCTGCGAGACGCAGCTTTGGCCCGGTGGCTTCTGTGGCACCGTTTATTTTATCTAAGAACAATGTCAAGGCTTTAAGGCCGTATAGAGTGAAGTCACAATTAAAGATTTGGTGAAGATTTGGTACTATGGAGGATATGTGAAATACTGTTCTTTGAAAATTATTGTTTAGTTATTTATGCATTTATAGATGCACTTCTTATTGTCTCCGTGTGCCGATTTCCTTTCC
>JACEFZ010001444.1:0-37566 GCA_014155875.1 Cepaea nemoralis
CCAAAAAGCCGTGGTTGTGACAATAGTGAGACCAGGACAAGAACAACGTGATAGAAACTCACACAGATCAATATCACCAACACACCAAGACTATGGAAGACTATGGAAGAAAGCCGTGGTTGTGACAATAGTGAGACCAGGATAAGAACAACGTGATAGAAACTCACACAGATCACTATCACTAACATACCACCTGGGGGTTTGTTTACGTTCTCTCTCTCTGAACTCAAGCATAGTCCATACACGTGCCATTACTTCTAGTGCACTGGACTGATTTTTCCGTGTGGGTGAGCTTTCCCTATTGTCAGTGTCCCTCGCCATCAGGCGAACCCACTCCAACTTCAGAAGTACTCGTAATATACGTCACTAAGTCAAGGACGAGAAGTCAGAATTTAGTTCAACTGACAGGTGTAGGGGTAAAAAAATGTCGCTTAAAAGATAAAAGTCGACGGGATCGACTTCACTATACCGTTTTTTTTAAATATCCCAAATGGCTCAGTCTCCTTCCGCAGCGCGGAAAACGTCGTACAAAGCACAAACTCCGTAGCTCCACGTCAAGTGTGGGGGTTCAATCCGCTACCTCCAATCCGCTGCCATGAACGTTAGACAAAAACACTTGATACATACAGCGACACACTCACACAAACGTATTTACAAGTTAGTACAGGACGTCTCAATCAATCTTAGCATTTTTTAGCTGTTTTCGAGTTACAGGGTACATTTTACATTCGGTAGTTTCCCATTGTGCCGGCTTCCTGGCCTAGAGATTAGCGACTTTTCTCCGTAATCTCGTATATTCTCGTAAGTAACGTGACGACGGTGAGAATCAGCAGTGGTTCGAATCGCGTCGGTAACTTAGGGGCATGTGAGCCGGCCGCTCAGAAAGCAATGGCAAACTACTGAGCGTAATCTTGCCAAGAAATCAACAATCAGCTGAAAGATGCTGATGTTGACAGCGATGTCCTATAAAGGATATGCAAACATTTATAATTTTCCCATTGCTTTCTGAAAGGCCGGCGCTGTACCATCGAAATCTACGCAAAGCGGTTTACTACAAAATCGTTTGCAACTGATTTCGAACCCTCAAATCGGTATGGTGGAGGTAATATAAACCAATTTTAGCGAAATTAGCTATTATACAGCTTTATTTCGCGTCCCTATAGTTTTATGAAAACAAGTGCATAGAAAACAAAAACATAAAGAAATGAGTAATCGAGCGTGATGACTCGAGATGTTGAGATAACAAATTATTGAATGTTTCTGATGAAAATTCGATGATCTACGTATAACTAGGACAGCTTAAATGAAATACTACATCACACACACACACACACACACACACACACACACACACACACACACACACACACACACACACACACACACACACACACACACACACACACACACACACACACACACACACACACACACACACACACACACACACACACACACACACACACACACACACACACACACACACACACACACACACACCACACACACACACACACACACACACACACACACACACACACACACACACACACACACACACACACACACACACACACACACACACACACACACAAACACACACACACACACACAGTCAACCAGGATAGTCATAAAGTAAAAGAACTTATTATTTAGACAAATTTGAAGTCTAGCAATATATAGTGGTAATTGTACTAGAAGGAGCCCTTGAGCCAGGCCTCAAACTGAAAATAACCCAAACTGAGTGAAGACAAGCAGTACTATCGGCATTCAGCAAAGGCGAATGCATCAATATCATTGAAAACGAGCTAGGTACAAGGTCAATTGCCAACCTGGATAAAAACCCAAACAGCACAATAATAATCACACCGAACGACACCTCCAAGATCAAAGAGATAGTGGATGAACTGAAAAAGGAAAAAAAGCCGATAACAATAAAGTTACCACACGATATCAAAGTCAGCGTAGAGCTGTTCCGGGCGACAACAACAATAGTTGTCAAAGGAATAAACCCGACAACAATACTTCTGGTTTCCGAAAGAACAGCCTATGGTGAACGGAAGGCCCAATATACGGAAGTGAGGCTAAGCAGCCATGTGCAGGACGTGACGATTCCTTGGGTGAGCCCAGTACCAGAGCGCTATGTATCGGCTCTGCAATTATGGAAGCCTCCTTGGATGGCGGGGAATGCCCATGGTCTGCCCCTGCCTTCCCTTGAGGGCTGACCAGGATCTTTGGCTGTTCTATATGGACCAGCTGGGATGGGGGATAACACCACAACAGTGAGAGTCAAACGTCCTAAGAAACCCCCGGGAAGGTTAACCCGGTCAACAAATGCCCGCAGAAGTCGGATGTGTCGGCCTAACGGCGCAAGAACGCAGCTCTGCTGTAAACAGGCACAACGCAATCACATCCGAAAAAAACTCCGGATGAACGAAGAAGAAGAAGAACCCGACAACAGATATGAGGAAGGTAGAGGAAGAAATAAGAAAAGAGAACACGTGCATTGAAATCACGCACGTGGATAGGATATTGACAAAACGTGGCGAACCAACCGCGGTAGTAATGGTTAAATACAACGGAACAACACTGCCAAACCAAATAAAATACGTAGGAAGGCCTAAGCGCTTCGAAATGTATGTGCCACCTGTCAAACAATCTAGCAAGTGCCAAAAACATGGACATACCCTTAAATATTGCAAGGAAAAGAACCCAAAATGCCGTTTCTGCAGCAAAAGCCACTGGTATAGTGACTGTACAGAAGCGAAAAGGGATAAACACTACAAAGAAGTGAACCTGGCCAGACAGTGCGCTAACTGCAAGGGTAACCACAGCGCGAGATATAAGGGCTGCCCTGAATATAAACTAACAGAGACGGCATGGAGAGAGTCAGTCCTCACACAAACCCCGATGAGGGTCGCAAGGTGGAGACAAGAAAACGCACGCAAAAAACCAGATACAAGATCAGAAATAAGAATATTGCAATCCGAAATGAATAATACGAAGAACAAGATAGCAGACAAGGACGTAGGAAGAGACAGTACACAAGACAAGGAAGAGACAGAAAACAATGAACTAAAGAAAGTTATAAGACGAATGGAAGAAGCTGAAAAAAGCATGATAACCATGAAAAAAACAACTTGAAGATGCAGTAACACACACGCGAAAAATAACCCAAGAGCTGGAGGCAGCCTAAACAGAGCTGAAAAACCAATTAAAAGAGAACCAAACAGCCAATGAAAAGATAAAAGAATTAGCCAAAAAGATGGAGGCAACCAGACGAGAATTGAGTAACCAGGCGAATGAAAACCACACGGCCACAGAACAGATAAAGGTAAAACTACGCGACATCGAACTATCAAACACAGAGGTAGAAAAAAGGATGCAACCACTAGGCCATGACCTTAAAAAATTGAAGCAACAGACTGATAGAGAAATCAAAATGATTAAACAAGCAGTGGAAAATATGATAAACAAAGAGGAGTTCACACGAATACTCCCAGAATTAATGGAGAAAGCGAAGAAGGGCCCGATCATACTTCAGGAATACACCGAACTAGCAAACTAGATGTTACAGGAGACAAGCGAGGAAGACAGCGAAACATCGGAGAACTGAAGAGAACAATAACCAATCACAAACAGAAATACAACACGACCATGAAAAAAAACAACATTAGAATAGTACAATGGAACTGCAGAGGCATGAAAAAAAACCTCCCCAGCACCATGGAACAATTAGGGAGGGAAAATAGTATCTATGCCCTGCAGGAAACATTCCTGAAACCAAAGGACAGCTACAAATGCAAAGGCTTTAAGATACTCAGGAACGACAGGATGGAAACAACAGGAGGAGGAGTCGCCCTACTCATACAAGACAATCTACAAATAGTGGAAAACGGAACATTCAGGACAACCAACTTCGAGGGAATCACAGCGGAGATTGCGAGTAAACCCAACAACCTAACCATAATTAACGTATACTGCCCTAAAGGAAAAATAGAAGAAGAAGACCTAATAGAGATAAAGAACAGAATCAAAACACCAACAATAATAGTCGGCGACTTCAACTGTTGCCACCCAATGTGGGGTGGAACAAGAAGCAGCGTAGCGGGAACAAAATTGATCGAATTTATAGAGAGTAACCAGCTAACAGTACTAAATGACGGGTCGATGACACGAATAGACCCCAACCCGGAAAGATACGACACAGCAATCGACTTAACAATAGTAACAACGGGCCTAACAAGGAGCCATTGGGAAGTAAAAGAAGACACCAACAGCGATCACCTACCGATAATCATCGACACAAACACGAGAGCACAGAAGAGTAAAGAAAGTAATAAACCGACCTTCCACTTCAAGAACGCGAAATGGGAGCAGTTTAGAGAAGAACTGGACGGGATGGAGCTAGAACAGACAGAAGGTGAAGATATAGACAAATACACAGAAAGAATCACTAACAACATCCTACAGGCCGCGGTAAAATACATCCCCAATAGAAATATGCCTGCATACCTGACAGCGGACACACAGAGAACGCGAACAACAGGAAAACAATGGAACAAACAACCAGCTGGCTGGTGAAACCAGAGCTGCACAGAGGCACTGGAAGAAAGAAAGAAGGCGCTCCAACAATACAGAAGAAGGAGGACAGACGAAAACTACAACGAATACAAAATTCAGAGGAACGAAGCCAACAGACTGATAACCAAAGCCAAAGAAACAGCATGGAAAACATACTGCCAGAAATTGTCACCAGACACTCCCACAAAAGAAGTATGGGAGCAAATAAAAGCTATACAAAGAAACCAAACAAACAGCAACATCTCAACAATAAAAATCAAAACACTAGCGGTAACAGACAAAGAAAAAGCAGACGCATTCGGCAAATACTTCCACGAGGTATGCTCCAACATGTCACTAGGAGAGCAGGAAAAACAAAGACGAGAAAAATACACCGAAGAGTTGAAAGAACTGCAACAAGAAATAGAGGACTTCTACATGGACGCGGACATAACGATTGACGAAGTAACATCAGCAATCAAGGAAAAGGACGACACAGCAGCAGGGTCAGACATCCTAAACTATACAATACTGAAAAGGATACCAAGAAAAACAATAGAGACAATAACAGCTCTCTACAACAAAGTGTGGCACACGGGACAAATACCGACACAATGGAAGAAGGCGACAGTTATACCAGTCAAAAAGCAGTTCAAGAACCCACAAAGAATTGACTCATACAGACCAATATCCCTGACATCACACCTCGGAAAAATTATGGAAACAGTCATCAATAAAAGAATCACACACCACCTGGAGAAAAACGCACTAATTAGCGACACACAGTCGGGGTTTAGAGCCAACCGAAGCGCAATTGACCAAATAATTAAACTAGAAAACCACGTAAAGAGGGCATTCAAAAAAGGAGAGTAAACGATAACAGTATTTTTAGATCTGGCCAAAGCATATGACCAATGCTGGAGACAAGCAGCTCTGATCAAAATCAACAAAATAGGGATAATAGGCAGGACATATCGATATATCGAAAACTTCCTACAGAACAGAAGCTTCACCGTACGAATAAAAAACGAGGAATCCAGAACCTATGAGCAAGAAAACGGAATACCACAGGGATCGGTAATATCACCGACAATATTCGCAATATTAGTAAATGACCTAGATGAAGAAAAACTGGAAGACAGGATAGGGATATCGCAATTCGCCGACGACTGTGCAATATGGAGAAGCGGAAGACACAAAAAAACTACAAGAGACCGACTACAAAGGCAAATAAACAGAATTGTCAAATGGATGGAAAAATGGGGCTTCCAGATCAACACAGACAAAACGGCCATTATGATATTCAACGCGAAAAGAAAACGAAACTACACGGACGGGGACATCAAGATCCAAGGGAAGAGTATAAAGAGAACAAAAAACACAAGATTCCTCGGGATGACACTAGACGAACAACTAAGCTGGAGAAAACATATAGACCAGACAGTCGAAAAAGGCAAAAAGACAATAAATATTCTAAGAGTAATTAAAGACAGTGGATGGGGAGCCCATACAAAAACGATGCTAATGCTATACAAATCTCTGATCAGAGGAAGAATAGAATACGGAAGCATAGTATACGACGCTGCACCGGAACACAAAAAACGAAGACTGGACTCAATACAGAACCAAGCGCTGGGCATTATCCTAGGAACAGTCAAGCAAACACCAAGGGAATCTCTAGAGGTAGCACTAGGAGTACTTCCACTACAACTGAGAAGAAAACAATTAGTGTACAACTACTGGATAAAGGCTGCGAAGGAATCAAGACACCCCGCGTTCAGTGCATTCGAAGAAAACAGAAGCAAATGGGGAGGAATACCCATACAAAAGACGCAAACACCAGCAGGATGGACAGCTGCACAAGAGATGAACGCGGACGAGAAACTAGCGAGGGCACTGGCACGAACAAAAGTTCACAGACAAACAACACCCCAATGGGAGCTAGAACTACCATTTACGGATACTTCACTCGCGAGCATAATTAATAAATCAACAGAGGACATGGAAGCCAAAGAAATAGCGGAGGAATACATAAGACAAATAAGCACTGACAACCTCACTATATACACAGACGGATCAAAGAACGAGAATGGGGAGGTAGGGGCAGGAGTAGTAGTACCATACCGGAACATCCAAAAGGAGTACAAAATAACAGACAATGCATCGGTTATACACGGCAGAACTAGTAGGAATTATGAAAGGACTAGAAATAGCAACAGAGAACCCCCCTATAAAACTAACTATACTGACGGACTCACTATCTGCAGTACAAGCGCTAGGCAACCACTCTAAAGTGAACAGACAAGACCTGAAAGAGAAAATACTAACACTAACAACAAAACTAAAAAGTATGGGATGCCAGGTCACAATTACATGGATACCAGCACACAGAGGAATAACTGGCAATGAGAGGGCAGACAGGGCCGCAAAACGCGGGACAAACAGCCAGAATATAGTAAACACAGGACTCGGCATTCTGGAGGCAAAAAGCATTATCAAACAACAAGTAATCGACAAATGGAACCAACAATGGAGAGACAGCAATAAAGGACGAAACGCTTACCACATGCTCAGAGAGCCAAGTATGAAAAGTCAAGTGAAAGACAACACAAAACTACCAACGTACAAGAAACTATGGAGATTGAGAATCGGGAAATGGAAAGATAAAATCACCCGACCACATTGCATTGATTGCCGGGAGGAAAACACTATAGAACACTACCTACTATCGTGCACAGCCTATGCCCAGGAACGCAGGGACCTAGTAGAATACTTCCCCCCTCTACCGTGTGTCCACCTTGTCGAGGTAGAGGGGCTTGTGTGTTCCAATGACCCCAAGAGCTATGCCGACGGTAGCACAGCTACTGGTAGGGTCACCCATGTCGGACAGGTCAAGGGAGAGGGACCAGACCAAGTGACACACACATCTGCTGCCTTGTAGGTAGACTCTGGACAGTCAAAGGCTAGGGAAAGCATCCCGAACAAATACTTGTCGAAATCGGATGTACTGAGCCACAGGCTTGACAAAGAAGTGCAACGTAACCTTATCATTTCATGATGCCACAGATGAAAATTAATCGTTATGGTGCTAATCCCGTGAAGTCCCATCAGGCGGTGATAGTGCCGGGCCCCCTGCCTCGAGGGGGTCCACCCATGACTACTGGTGGTCACCTTCCCCTGTGCTGTGGAGTCAAGGCACAGAGGAGTAGGTTAAGAGCTATTGACCAAACACCCCGGACACTCAACATACTACAATGGAATGCAGAAGGAGTTTATAACAAGAAAGCCTCCCTAACACAGCGTCTTCATAAAGATAGAATAGACTGTGGCATGCATTCAAGAGACACACCTCAACGCCAATAGCACATTTTCAGTCGAGGGATATCAGGCCACACGTTTCGACCGCGAAGGACACAAAGGAGGAGTTGTAATACTTACACGAAATACAATACCTTGCAGCGAAGTATCTGTGATCTCTGACAACCAAACGGAAATTATAGGTGTTGATATAATGATAAAGGACTGTGAAAATAAGAATTTACAATCTGTATAGCCCGGCAGATAAGGATCTTACACTCTCAAACATGGAAATAACTGACACAAATTGCATTGTTGTCGGAGACTTTAATAGCCGTTCAGAAAGATGGGGATACCCAGATACTGACAAAAGAGGAGATGAAGTGGAGGACTGGGAAATAGACTCAAATCTCCATCTACTCAACAAAGCGGATGACACACCGAGCTTCTACTCCAGAAGATGGATTACCACTTCTACTCCAGACTTAGCTTTCTGCACAGGAGACATCCTCCACAAAATCGATCGCCATGTGCTTGACCAATTAGCAGGTAGTGACCACAGACCAATCAAGCTTGTAATGAATATGGAGTATGTTCCACAGGAGCAAAAGCCTTTGCCCCGCTGGAATTACAAACGAGCAGATTGGGACAGATTTGCCATACTAACAGACAAATATTGTGAAAACATAAATACACGATATGGCAACATGAAGCAAATGGTGGAAAGTCTAAACAGAGCAATAATACAGGCGGCCACTGAGTCTATTCCAAGAGGAGCGAGGAAAAATTACAAACCATACTGGACTGAAGAACTACAAATTTTGGAGGACAAAGTTGAAGATGCTAGGAAGACCGCAGAGAGAGAACAAACAACTGAAGCGAACATCTCTCTCAAAGCCATCTCAGCAAAATATAAAAGAACAGTAAATCAAACAACAAGAGATTGTTGGAGGAAAAAAACAGAAAACCTGAATTTTGACAGGGATGGAAACAAACTATGGAAACTAGTGAAAGCCATGAACAATGAAGGACCTAGAAACAAACAAATAACAATTAAACAAGGAAATGCCTTGCTTACAGGAAAAAAGGCTGCAAATGCACTAATGGAACACTATGCCAGTGCAAACCACATTGATATTACAGCCGAACAGAAGAAAGCAATCAAAGATAAACAGATACATCATAGATATACAGAGACAGCAGCAGAATATATGATGGCAAATCTAACAATGGAAGAAATGGAACAGGCAATGAATACCCTAAAAAAGAAGACATCACCAGGAAAGGATGGAATCACAAATGAAATGCTAATAGGACTAGGCACTAAGGCAAAAAAGAAACTACTAGCAGTCCTAAATTACAGCTGGAAGAGAGGAATAGTCCCACAGGCATGGAAGGAAGCTATACTAATACCAGTCCCAAAGAAAGGAAAAGATCTGGAAGAACCAAATGGCTATCGACCTATCAGTCTTCTTAGCTGTGTAGGAAAATTAATGGAACGCATTATCAATGGCAGGCTAACATGGCATCTGGAAGAAAACCAACTCTTAACACCTCACCAAGCAGGATTCAGAAAGTACAGATCCACTGAAGATCAAATAACCTATATAGCTCAGGAAATAGAGGATGCCTTCCAAGAGAAAAAGCACACACTAGCGGTCTGGATAGATTTAGAAAAAGCATTTGATAAAGTATGGAAGGAAGGACTGAAAGTAAAACTGCAAAAAATGCATGTTTGTGGGAAAATGTACAAATGGATCAGCCACTACCTTGAGAACAGAACTGCCAGGACAAAAGTACAAGGACAAACCAGCAAAATGATGCTGTTGGAGCAAGGTGTCCCCCAAGGAGGAGTTCTTTCACCAACATTATTCCTAGCATATATAAACGACATCACGGAAAACTTTTCCAGCAAGAATACACACATCATCCTTTGCAGATGACCTAGCCATATGGACATCTGAAGAATATATCAGTACAGCTAACAGCAGAATACAGCAAGCCCTATTAGCGCTAGAGGACTGGTCAAAATCATGGCTAGTGAAGATAAGTGAGGAGAAAACAACATGCACAGTGTTCTCCCTCTCAACTAAAACTCAGCAACCTAAGCTGGTATTGAATGGAAAAATATTACGCCATGAAAAAAATCCAAACTATCTAGGAGTCACCTTTGATCGTCGCCTGACATGGAAGACACAGGTTGAGAAAAATCGAACAAGAGCAAGGCAAAGAATGGCAATAATGAAAAAGCTTGCTGGTACAACGTGGGGAGCAGATGAGAAAGTTCTCAAGAAGTTATATACTGGACGGGTGAGGCCAGTACTGGAATATGGCATTGCAGCTTGGGCAACAGCAGCTAAGTCAAACTTTAACAAAATAAGTAGAGTCCAAAATCAAGGAATGCGAATCATAACTGGAAGCCTGAAGACAACGCCTATTAATGAATTAGAAAAGATAACTTGTTTACAACCAATGCAGGATAGAAGAGATAGCAGAGCCCAGCAACAAGCAGAAAAATTTAGAAGATTGACAGACCACCCTATGTACAACAGATTTAATGGTTTTGGAAAGGGAAGACTGAAGCGTAGCAACTTTGTAGAAACTGCAAAACGAAGGATTAGGGCAGATCCTATACTTAACATATCAACAGTCAAGCCCATACACAATGCACACAAGTTCCCAGCTTGGAGACAGCAGCAACTGCCTGAGATGATAGAAAACATTCCTGGTATTGAGAAAAAGAACACTCAGCATGAAACCGAAAGAAGAGAAATAACCCTAAACTACATAAAAGAACATTACCCAAGCAGCAATTGGACCCATGCATATACAGATGGATCAGCCAAAAATTCAATAGAGAATGGAGGAGGAGGAATTCTCCTAAAGTTAAAAAATGGAGTGAAAAAAACACATTCAATGGCAACTGGAAAATTTTCAAGTAACTTCAAAGCGGAGGTAGAGGCTCTGAAAACTGCAGCAGAAATGCTCCTGATGGAGGAAAATAAAGAGAAGCAAATAGCTATCTTCACAGATGCAAAGTCAGCTGTCTCAATACTGAAGAGCAATAACAGCACAGAACTAACTGACCTAAGAGCAGCACTCCATGGTCTATGCCAGAAGTCCAAAAAAGTTGTAATACAGTGGATCCCATCACATTGCAGTATACCTGGAAACGAAGAGGCTGACAGACTGGCAAAAGAGGGCGGACAACTACCACAGCCTGACATAGACATAACCTATAATGAGGCAAAGAGGTTGATAAAAAGCACTTATAGAACCAAATGGGAATCAGAGCATCCAGGCCATCAGAAGGATGATGCATATTACAAACTCGACCGAAGAGAACAAGTAGCAATCTTCAGACTCCGCACAGGACATAACAGGCTGAAATACCACTTGTTCAATAAACTAAAGATAGGAGATACCGATGAATGTAATTGTAGAACTGGAAAAATGACAGCAAAACATTTGCTGCAGGATTGCCCAACGTATGCAGAACAGAGAAAGATATTTTGGCCCACACCTGCTTCATTTGAGGACAAGCTTTATGGAGATATCAAAAAGCTAAAGTTGACCACAGCTTACTTTAACTACATACAGGTTGACATTTAAAGGTGCATGAAGACCCAGAGGCATGAACTGGAATATTGCTTGGATAGCAAATCCATTACGTGGAAAGTCCGAATCAAAAGCCCACTGTGTGGGCTTCATAAAAGGTGGAAAAGTGTCCTAGTGGCACGAAATGGAATATTGCTTGGATAGCAAATCCATTACATGGAAAGTCCGAATCGAAAGCTCACTGTGTGGATGTCATCTGCAGACTGCATACTTCTGGTTTCCGGAAGAACAGCCTATAGTGAACGGAAGGCTCAATATACGGAAGTGAGGCTAAGCAGCCATGTGCAGGACGTGACGATTCCTTGAGTGAGCCCAGTACCAGAGCGCTATGTATCGGCTCTGCAAGTATGGAAGCCTCCTTGGATGGCGGGGAATGTCCATGGTCTGCCCCTGCCTTCCCTTGAGGGCTGACCAGGATCTTTGGCTGTTCTATATGGACCAGCTGGGATGGGGGATAACACCACAACAGTGAGAGTCAAACGTCCTAAGAAACCCCCGGGAAGGTTAACCCGGTCAACAAATGTCCGCAGAAGTCGGATGTGTCGGCCTAGCGGCGCAAGAACGCAGCTCTGCTGTAAACAGGCACAACGCAATCACATCCGGAAAAAAAAACTCCGGATGAACGAAGAAGAAGAAGAAGAATACTTCCAAACAAGAAACACTACGATGACGATGAAGGAATGCCTACAGGTGGAAGGCGACAAAGAAATACAAAAGCTTACAAAACAATTCATTGCAAGAACAGGGAAAGAAATATAACCAACATAAAATAAAGCCAACAGTAAAATAAAAATACAGTGAGGAAAAACTCGACCACACGAAAACCAGACAATAGGAAATATATAGGGGGGGGGGGGGGGGCGTTAAAACTCTCAAAAGGTGGACAATAGAGAGACGAAACGACCCTCTCCGACGGGGGAGACAAGGAGAAGGGTGGAAATTGCCACAACGATGGAGAAGACGATGGGAAACCTTCCTGACGATGGATAAGAGGGACGTGCAGGAAACCCCTCCGGAGTGGGACAAGAGGAGACGGTAGGAAACCTCCCCAACGATGGACAAGAGAGATGATACAATCCGACCCCTACGCTTGACAAAAAACCGCTGAACAAAAACCCAAGAAAACAAGCCCAGACGATAACAGGCGGCCCCCCCCCCCCCCCCCCCCCAGGGCAAGCACAAGAAAGCAGATGATAAAAGACATCCCTCCCCACCCCCCAGGGTCAGCCCCGGACAAGAAAACACTAAACGAGAGGGATGGGCAAACCGACAATGACAGCAGACACACCAGCAAAACGACAGAAGCAAAAAGGATGGCAAAAAGAGGAACTCGGACAGACATGCAGAAATAGAAGCTGTCCAACGCACAAAAGACCAGAAAACCTATACCGCACTATGAACCACCACAACTATAACCAACGTCATTAAGACGGGTTGAACGAGGTGGAAAGTTTCTTTTTTTTTCGACAAATCGGAATCGGAACCGTTCGTGGTATATTATTCTCCAGCTCGCTCGAGTCAGGATCTCACAACTCACAGTTACGGATTATTATCTACGCTATATATTTCATCATGTCTGACGCCGCTCCTGCTGCCCCAGCTGTTGCTACTACTCCAGCCAAAGCACCAAAGAAGAAGGCTGTATCCAGCAAGGCCAAGGCACCGGCTGCTCACCCACAGTACAAGGCTATGATTGCCGCCGCCGTCACCGCTTTGAAGGAAAGTGGTGGTTCTTCTCGCCAGGCCATCTTGAAGTACATCATCGCCAACTACAAGGTGGGCGGCAACCCAACTGCCATCAACGCTCGTCTCAAGGCCGCTCTAAAAGCCGGCGTTACAGCTGGAAGCCTGAAACAGTCCAAGGGAACCGGAGCTGCTGGCTCATTCAGACTTGGCGAGAAAGCTGAGAAAGCTCCCAAAGCCAAGAAAGAAAGCAAGGCTAAATCTGCCAAGAAGGCCGCCAAACCAAAGAAGCCAGCTGCTGTCAAGAAGCCCAAATCACCAAAGAAAGTTAGTGCCAAGAAAACCACAGCGGAAAAGAAACCAAAATCGCCAAAGAAGGCCGCCGCTGCCAAGCCCAAGAAAGTCCAAACACCAACCAAGAAAGCCGCAGCAAAGCCCAAGGCAGCCAAGCCAAAAGTGGCCAAGAAGCCTGCAGCCAAGAAGGTGAAGACTCCCAAGAAGGCAGCAGCATCCAAGTAAACCTGGTGCCATATACCTAGAAATCGTCTCTGATATAGGCCCTTTTCAGGGCCACCCAGTACACACGAGGAGTGATCCGTGCTGTCAATATAACCAAACGTTTCTTCTGTATGCTGTCAACAACTCTTATTTATATCTGGGTTGCGAACTGAGCATTTATTTCTTGTACTTCTTTCAACCCGCTGACATCGATGTGCCTTTCATAATGTGCCATGTCGATAAGTGGACGGTCATGTTTCTGCATCTCGCACCATCACCAGAGTCGTGGATCAGTTCTGTTCTTGTCTCGATTATACCTCGTCTTCTGCTTGTTCTTTTCTCCTCAATCTTGTCAGTTATCACCTAGTTCAATTTATTTCTGCTCAT
This sequence comes from Cepaea nemoralis, assembly GCA_014155875.1. NCBI lineage: Eukaryota > Metazoa > Mollusca > Gastropoda > Stylommatophora > Helicidae > Cepaea > Cepaea nemoralis. The sequence goes on from JACEFZ010001444.1 coordinate 14,047, forward strand.
AACATGTCCAAAACATTTTGACCGTCTACGTCTAATTTCTCTAATCAGTTTACGGTTTTCATTTGTTTCCTGGTTGTTATTGGTTTTTCTGTCTGTCCATAGTATTCTTTGCATTTTCCTCAGAAACTACTTATCCAGTCATCAGCTGTATGTCAGATTGTCTGCTCATTATCCACGCTTCACATCCATATAAAAGTAGAGATTCTATGTAGCATCTCATCTCTTTCTCTCGTTGCAGACATCTTTTAATTGGTCAGAATGTTTTCCATCTGGCAAAAGGCTACTTTCGCCTTGGCGATTCTTGTTCTAATCTCTTCAAGGCATCTCCCATCAGATGTTATGACTTCCGAGATAATTGTACCGATTCACTTGTTTAAGAATATTCCCATTTACTCGTATATCACATTGTGGTATTTCCTTATTCCCAGTGAAGACCATAATCTTATCTTACAATTTAATTATAACCCTAGTTGTTCACTGTGTGCAACAACTGCAACTACTAAATATTGCAGATCCTGCTCATTGTCTGCAATCAAGACTGTATCATCCGCATATCTGTTTTGCGCGTGCACATACACACCACACACACTCTCGTCTCCCCCACCCCAATTATGATTCCTTTAATATCTTCCACATTTCTGAAAATATATTCACTGTACAGGTGAAAAAGATCTGGACACATACACATCCCTGTCTCACACCTCAATTACTAGGCTGATATGGACCATTTTCATTATCAGTCCGTATGGCAGCTTGTTTCTTTCTTTCTTTTTTTTTTCAAGTCTAAGATATTACCCATAAATTTGTAGATCTTCATCATGTTGACATGTCTCACTTTATCGAAAGCCTTTGTGTAGTCAATAAAGCAAAGATATAGATCTTTGTTTACTTCTATAGAATGTTCAATTATTGTTCTCAGTATATACACAGCATTTACTGTACCCTTGCCTTCTACCAACCCAAATTGTTCTTCTCCTATTTCAGGTTGTATTTTCTCCCTATCTCTTTGCATGATAATTCTTAGCAAAATCTTCGTGATGTGGTTCATTATACTTCTTCTTCTTCTGCTGCGTTCATCCGGATTTTTTTTCTTTCGGATGTGACTGCGTTGTGCCTGTTTACAGCAGAGCTGCGTTCTTGCGCCGTCAGGCCGACACATCCGACTTCTGCGGGCATTTGTTGACCGGGTTAACCTTCCCGGGGGTTTCTTAGGACGTTTGAATCTCACTGTTGTGGTGTTATCCCCCATCCTAGCTGGCCCATATAGAACAGCCAAAGACATCCTGGTCAACCCTCAAGGGAAGGCAGGGGCAGACCATGGGCATTCCCCGCCATCCAAGGAGACTTCCATACTTGCAGAGCCATCACACAGCGCTCTGGTACTGGGCTCACCCAATGAATCGTCACGTCCTGCACATGGCTGCTTAGCCTCACTTCCGTATATTGGGCCTTCCGTTCACCATAGGCTGTTCCTCCGGAAACCAGAAGAATGCAGTCTGCAGATGACATCTACACAGTGAGCTTTCGATTAAGACTTTCCACATAATGGATTTGCTATCCAAGCAATATTCCATTTCGTGCCACTAGGATACTTTTTCCACCATTTACGAAGCCCACACAGTGAGCTTTTGATTCGGACTTTCCACGTAATGGATGTGCTATCCAAGCAATATTCCATTTCATGCCTCTGGGACGCTTTTGTAACCGACATACCTGTGGTATGAAGTGTGGCAGTCTAAATACATCTTCATGCACCTTTAGATGTGTATAAGAGACAGCCTTTAGATGTCAACCTGAATGTAGTTAAAGTAAGCTGTAGTCAACTTGAGCTTGTTGATATCTCCATAGAGCTTGTCCTCAAATGAAGCAGGCGTGGGCCAAAATATCTTTCTCTGTTCTGCATATATTGGGCACTCCTGCAGCAAATGTTTAGCTGTCATTTTACCAGTTCCACAATTACATTCATCGGTATCTCCTATCTTTAGTTTATTGAACAAGTGGTGTTTCAGCCTGTTATGTCCTGTGCGGAGTCTGAAGATTGCTACTTGTTCTCTTCTGTCGAGTTTGTAATATGCATCATCCTTCTGGTGGCCTGGATGCTCTGATTCCCATTTGGTTCTATAAGTGCTTTTTATAAACCTTTTTGCCTCATTATAGGTTATGTCTATGTCAGGCTGTGGTAATCGTCCACCCTCTTTTGCTAGTCTGTCAGCCTCTTCATTTCCAGGTATACTGCAATGTGATGGGATCCACTGTATTACAACTTTTTTGGATTTCTGGCATAGACCATGGAGTGCTGCTCTTAGGTCAGCTAGTTCTGTGCTGTTTTTGCTCTTCAGTATTGAGACAGCTGACTTTGCATCTGTGAAGATAGCTATTTGCTTCTCTTTATTTTCCTCCATCAAGAGCATTTCTGCTGCAGTTTTCAAAGCCTCTACCTCCGCTTTGAAGTTACTTGAAAATTTTCCAGTTGCCACTGACTGTGTTTTTATCACTCCATTTTTTAAATTAAGGAGAATTCCTCCTCCTCCATTTTTAATTGAATCTTTGGCTGATCCATCTGTATATGCATGGGTCCAATTGCTGCTTGGGTAATGTTCTTTTATGTAGTTGAGGGTTATTTTTCTTCTTTCGGTTTCATTCTGAGTGTTCTTTTTCTCAATACCAGGAATGTTTTCTATCATCTCAGGCAGTTGCTGCTGTCTCCAAGCTGGGAACTTGTGTGCATTGTAAATGGGCTTGACTGTTGATATGTTAAGTATGGGATCTGCCCTAATCTTTCGTTTTGCAGTTTCTACAAAGTTGCTACGCTTCAGTCTTCCTTTTCCAAAACCATTAAACCTGTTATACATAGGGTGGTCTGTCAATCTTCTAAATTTTTCTGCTTGTTGCTGGGCTCTGCTATCTCTTCTGTCCTGCATTGGTTGTAAACAAGTGATCTTTTCTAGTTCATTAATAGGCGTTGTCTTCAGGCTTCCAGTTATGATTCGCATTCCTTGGTTTTGGACTCTACTTATTTGTTAAAGTTTGACTTAGCTGCTGTTGCCCAAGCTGCAATGCCATATTCCAGTACTGGCCTCACCCGTCCAGTATATAACTTCTTGAGAACTTTCTCATCTGCTCCCCACGTTGTACCAGCAAGCTTTTTCATGATTGCCATTCTCTGCCTTGCTCTTGTTCGATTTTTCTCAACCTGTGTCTTCCATGTCAGGCGACGATCAAAGGATGACTCCTAGATAGTTTGGATTTTCTTCATGGCGCAATATTTTGTCCATTCAATACCAGCTTAGGTTGCTGAGTTTTATTTGAGAGGGAGAACACTGTGCATGTTGTTTTCTCCTCACTTATCTTCACTAGCCATGATTTTGACCAGTCCTCTAGCTGCTAATAAGGCTTGCTGTATTCTGCTGTTAGCTGTACTAATATATTCTTCAGATGTCCATATGGCTAGGTCATCTGCAAAGGAGGATGTGTGTACTCTGGCTGGAAAATTTTCTGTGATGTCATTTATATATGCTAGGAATAATGTTGGTGAAAGAACTCCTCCTTGGGGGACACCTTGCTCCAACAGCATCATTTTGCTTGTTTGTCCTTGTACTTTTGTCCTGGCAGTTCTGTTCTCAAGGTAGTGGCTGATCCATTTATACATTTTTCCACAAACATGCATTTTTTGCAGTTTTACTTTCAGTCCTTCCTTCCATACTTTATCAAATGCTTTTTCTAAATCTATCCAGACTGCTAGTGTGTGCTTTTTCTCTTGGAAGGCATCCTCTATTTCCTGAGCTATATAGGTTATTTGATCTTCAGTGGATCTGTACTTTCTGAATCCTGCTTGGTGTGGTGTTAAGAGTTTGTTTTCTTCCAGATGCCATGTTAGCCTGCCATTGATAATGCGTTCCATTAATTTTCCTACACAGCTAAGTAGACTGATAGGTCGATAGCCATTTGGTTCTTCCAGGTCTTTTCCTTTCTTTGGGACTGGTATTAGTATAGCTTCCTTCCATGCCTGTGGGACTATTCCTCTCTTCCAGCTGTTATTTAGGACTGCTAGTAGTTTCTTCTTTGCCTTAGGTGCCTAGTCCTATTAGCATTTCATTTGTGATTCCATCCTTTCCTGGTGATTTCTTCTTTTTTAGGGTATTCATTGCCTGTTCCATTTCTTCCATTGTTAGATTTGCCATCATATATTCTGCTGCTGTCTCTGTATATCTATGATGTATCTGTTTGATCTTTGATTGCTTTCTTCTGTTCGGCTTGTAATATCAATGTGGTTTGCATTTGCATAGTGTTCCATTAGTGCATTTGCAGCCTTTTTTCCTGTAAGCAAGGCATTTCCTTGTTTAATTGTTATTTGTTTGTTTCTAGGTCCTTCATTGTTCATGGCTTTCACTAGTTTCCATAGTTTGTTTCCATCCCTGTCAAAATTCAGGTTTTCTGTTTTTTCCCTCCAACAATCTCTTGTTGTTTGATTTACTGTTCTTTTATATTTTGCTGAGATGGCTTTGAGAGAGATGTTCGCTTCAATTGTTTGTTCTCTCTCCTGCTGTCTTCCTGGCATCTTCAACTTTGTCCTCCAAACTTTGTAGTTCTTCAGTCCAGTATGGTTTGTAATTTTTCCTCGCTCCTCTTGGAATGGACTCAGTGGCTGCCTGTATTATCGCTCTGTTTATACTTTCCACCATTTGCTTTATGTTGCCATATCGTGTATTTATGTTTTCACAATATTTGTCTGTTAGTATGGCAAATCTGTCCCAATCTGCTCGTTTGTAATTCCAGCGGGGCAAGGGCTTTTGCTCCTGTGGAACATACTCCATATTCATTACAAGCTTGATTGGTCTGTGGTCACTACCTGCTAATTGGTCCAGCACATGGCGATCGATTTTGTGGAGGATGTCTCCTGTGCAGAAAGCTAAGTCTGGAGTAGAAGTGGTAAGCCATCTTCTGGAGTAGAAGCTCGGTGTGTCATCCGCTTTGTTGAGTAGATGGAGATTTGAGTCTATTTCCCAGTCCTCCAATTCATCTCCTCGTTTGTCAGTATCTGGGTATCCCCATCTTTCTGAACGGCTATTAAAGTCTCCGATAATAATGCAGTTTGTGTCAGTTATTTTCTTGTTTGAGAGTATAAGGTCCTTATCTGCTGGGCTATACAGATTGTAGATTCTTATTTTCACGTCCTTTATCATTATATCAACACCTATAATTTCCGTTTGGTTGTCAGAGATAACAGATACTTCGCTGCAAGGTATTGTATTTCGTGTAAGTATTAGAACTCCTCCTTTGTGTCCTTCGCGGTCGAAACGTGTGGCCTGATATCCTCTGACTGAGAATTTGTGATTGGCGTTGAGGTGTGTCTCTTGAATGCATGCCACATCTATTCTATCTTTATGAAGACGCTGTGTTAGGGAGTCTTTCTTCTTGTAAACTCCTTCGGCATTCCACTGTAGTATGTTGAGTGTCCGGGGTATTTGGTCAATAGCTCTTAACCTACTCCTCTGTGCCTTGACTCCACAGCACAGGGGAAGGTGACCACCAGTAGTCATGGGTGGACCCCCTCGAGGCAGGGGGCCCGGCACTATCGCCGCCTGATGGGACTTCACGGGATTAGCACCATAACGATTAATTTTGATTTGTGACATCATGAATTAAGTTACGTTGCACTGCTTTGTCAAGCCTGTGGCTCAGTACATCCGATTTCGACAAGCATTTATTCGGGGTGCTTTCCTTAGCCTTTGACTGTCCCCAGTCTACCTACAAGGCAGCAGGTTTGTGTGTCTCTTCGTCTGGTCCCTCTCCCTTGACCTGTCCGACATGGGCGGCCCTACCAGTAGCTGTGCTACCGTCGGCATAACTCTTGGGGTCATTGGGACGCGCAAGCCCCTCTACCTCGTCACGGTGGACACACAGCAGATGGGGTTCATTATACTAATTGTTCGATGTTGATCATATTCTAAGGATCGTGATTTCTTCGGGATTGCAATAAATATAGAATTACATAATTCGCCGAGAAGGTAACCCGGTTAACAAATGTCCAAGAAGTCAGATGTGTCGGCCGAAGGGTTCAAATATCGCAGCTCTGCTGTAAACAGGCACAACGCAATTACGTCTAAAACAACATTCCGGACGAACGCAGAAGTAGAATTACATAATTCAGCAGGTATATCTCCAGTATCTATTATTGTGTTCAGCAACCTCCCTTCAGATGTTATGACTGTTTCGAGATAATTGTGGCGATTCATTTGTTTAAAGTAATATTCTCATTTACCTGTAGATTACATTATGGTATTTCATTCTTCCTAGCGGCGACCATAATCTGTGTATTCTTACAGTTTAATTCTAACTCTAGTTGTTCACTGTGTGCAACAACCGTTTCTACTAAATGTTGTTCATCTATATAAAAAATATGGAAGAAAGCCGCGGTTGTGACAATATTGAGACCAGGACAAGAATAATGTGATAGTTTAGTTTAGTTTAGTCGATGAATCAACATCACGGCACACGGGTGCAACCCATAAGTGCTCCGTTCTCGTCCTCACTCAAACCTGAGTCTGGAGAACTCAGCTCCGTGCACAAACTCCGTAGCACCGGCGAGGATCCTGAAATATTTTGAGTAGATTTTAAAGTCGAAATTTTGCCCGGGCAGCGCCGTTAGGCTACTCTTTTTTGATTTCCAACTGCCAAGGGAATTTTTACGTGCGCAACAATACACACGGGCGTCCGATCTCACTACCCAGAGACCAAGGGAAATTTTATTACTAGAAGTCCACGAGAAAAAATGCCGGTCCTCACAGGGGTTTGAACCCGGGACCTCCAGCACTCGAGGCGGACACCATACCCCGAGACCACGCAGCCCCTACAACGTGATAGAAACTCACACAGATCAATATCACTAACATACCAAGACTATGGAAGAAAGCCGTGGTTGTGACAATAGTGAGACCAGGACAAGAACAACGTGATAGAAACTCACACAGATCACTATCACTAACATACCACCTGCGGGTTTGTTTACGTTCTCTCTCTCTGAACTCAAGCATAGTCCATACACGTGCCATTACTTCTAGTGCACTGGGCTGATTTTTCCGTGTGGGTTAGCTTTTCCTATTGCCAGTGTCCCTCGCCATCAGGCGAACCCACTCCAACTTCTGAAGCACTCGTAATTTACGTCTCTAAGTCAAGGACGAGAAGTCAAAATTTAGTTCAACTGACAGGTGTAGGGGTAAAAAAATGTCGCTTAAAAGGTAAAATTCGACGGGATCGACTTCATTATACCGGATTTTTTAAAATATCCTAAATGGCTCAGTCTCTTTCCGCAGCGCGGAAAACGTCGTACAAAGCAAATACTCCGTATTCTACGTCAGGTGTAGGGGTTCAATCCGCTACCTCGATATCAGCACACATGGAGTTTAAGAACAAGCTTCTTATCCATTCGGCCATGATGACTTCACAACCTAGGTAATCTTCTCCTCCCCCTCCTCCTCCTCCACCACCACCTCCTCCACTCCTTCTTCTTCTTCTTCTTCTTCTTCTTCTTCTTCTTCTTCTTCTTCTTCTTCTTCTTCTTCTTCTTCTTCTTCTTCTTATCCTTCTCCTCCTCGGAATCGGAATCGGAATCGGAATCGTTCGTGGTATATTATTCTCCAGCTCGCTCGAGTCAGGATCTCACAACTCACAGTTACGGATTATTATCTACGCTATATATTTCATCATGTCTGACGCCGCTCCTGCTGCCCCAGCTGTTGCTACTACTCCAGCCAAAGCACCAAAGAAGAAGGCTGCATCCAGCAAGCCCAAGGCACCGGCTGCTCACCCACAGTACAAGGCTATGATTGCAGCCGCCGTCACCGCTTTGAAGGAACGTGGTGGTTCTTCTCGCCAGGCCATCTTGAAGTACATCATCGCCAACTACAAGGTGGGCGACAACCCAACTGCCATCAACGCTCGTCTCAAGGCCGCACTAAAAGCCGGCGTTACAGCTGGAAGCCTGAAACAGTCCAAGGGAATCGGAGCTGCTGGCTCTTTCAGACTTGGTGAGAAAGCTGAGAAAGCTCCCAAGGCCAAGAAAGAAAGCAAGACTAAATCTCCCAAGAAGGCCGCTAAACCCAAGAAGCCAGCTGCTGCCAAGAAGCCCAAATCACCAAAGAAAGTTAGTGCCAAGAAAACCACAGCGGCAAAGAAACCCAAATCGCCAAAGAAGGCCGCCGCCGCCAAGCCCAAGAAAGTCAAAACACCAACCAAGAAAGCCGCAGCAAAGCCCAAGGCAGCCAAGCCAAAAGTGGCCAAGAAGCCTGCAGCCAAGAAGGTGAAGACTCCCAAGAAGGCAGCAGCATCCAAGTAAACCTGCTGCAATATACCCACATATCATCTCTACATAGGTCCTTTTCAGGGCCACCCAGTACACACGAGGAGTGATCCGTGCTGTCAATATAACCAAACGTTTCTTCTGTATGCTGTCAACAACTCTTATTTATATCTGGGTTGCGAACTGAGCATTTATTTCTTGTACTTCTTTCAACCCGCTGACATCGATGTGCCTTTCATAATGTGCCATGTCGATAAGTGGACGGTCATGTTTCGCCATCTCGCACCATCACCAGAGTCGTGGATCAGTTCTGTTCTTGTCTCGACCATACCTCGTGGCCAAGCCATCCAGGTATTCTCCGCCTTCCCCTTGTTCTTATCTCCTCAATCTTGTCAGTTATCACCTCGTTGTCCAATTTATTTCTGTTCATAACATGTCCAAAAAATGTTGACCGTCTACGTCTAATTTCTCTAATCAGTATCCGGTTTTCATGTGTTTCCTGTAGAACTATGCTATTGGTTTTTCTGTCTGTCCATAGTATTCTTTGCATTTTCCCACGCTTCACATCCATATAAAAGTAGAGGTTCTATGTAGCATCTCATCTCTTTTTCTCGTTGCAAATGACATCTTTTAATTGGTCAGAATGTTTTCCATCAGTCAAAAGGCTACCTTCATCATGGCGATTCTTGTTCTAATCTCTTCAAGCATCCCATCAGATGTTATGACTGTTCCGAGAAAATTGTACCGATTCACTTGTTTAAGAATATACCCATTTATCTATATATTACATTGTGGTATTTCCTTATTCCTAGTGAAGACCATAACGTCTTCTTACAATTTAATTATAATCCTAGTTGTTCACGGTGTGCAACAACCGCACCTACTAAATGTTGCAGATCCTGCTCATTGTCTGCAATTAATACTGTATCATCCGCATATCTGTTTTGCGCGCGCACACACACACATACTCTCTTCTCCTGCGACACCCCCCCCCCCCCCCCCCAATGATTTCTTTAATATCTTCTATATTTCTGAAAATATTTTCACTGTACAGGGGAAAAAGATCTGGAGACATTACACATCCCTGTCTCACACCTCAATTAATTGGCTGATATTGACCTTTTTCATTATCAGTCCTTATGGCAGCTTGTTGTTTTCTTCTCTTTTTTTTCAAGTCTAAGATATTTCTCATCAATTTGTAGATCTTCATCATGTCGACATGTCTCACTTTATCGAAAGCCTTTCTGTAGTCAATAAAGCAAAGATGTAGATCAGTGGTTCTCAACCAATGGGGAATTTCTCCCCCCCCCCCTCCCCAGGAGGGAATTTTAAGGTTTCCAGGGGGGAGGATGAAGATTATTTCATGATCGCGTTAATACAAGAACTGATTACTTGATATTGTTTTTCCCTTCATACTTTACGGTTCTGTACGTCTCACCCTTCTAAAATTCATTTTATAAAGTAAGTAGACCCACAAATCACATTTTATGTGGATGTCTAGTCTTGTTTTAATATGTTCTTCCATTATTATGTATACTAGTAGGAACGGGGGGTGGGGGATTTAAGGTAGGAATTACGAAAGAAGGGGGGGGGGGGGGGGGGGGGGGGGGGGGGGGGGGGGGGTGTATGGTGAAGGGGGCCATAGGCTAAATTCTTAGTTATGAAATCCGAAAGGGGGGGGGGGGAGGGGAATGACGTTCTGAAAATATGGTGAAGGTGGGCCCGGGCCAAAAAAGGTTGAGAACCACTGATATAGATCTTTGTTTACTTCTATAGAAAGTTCAATTATTGTTCTCAGTATATACACAGCATTTACTGTACCCTTGCATACTACAAACCCACATTGTTCTTCTCCTATTTCGGGTTGTATTTTCTCTCTAACTCTTTGCATGATTGCTTGCTTGCTTGCTTGTGTTCGTTGGCTTGAGCTCCAACGCGAAGTCCTGTATGTCGGATGAAGGCATCCTGTTGTCCAACATCAGTGTGATGTCATACAGGACCTGAGGTTTGCGTGAGTATCCGTTGTCCCATGTCTGGCTTATTGGTGTGCAGACTGGTGGTTCCTCGCCGTACAGGCAGACACTCTCCGACTTCGGAGGAATCGGCGATCCTACTGACTTTAGCCAGGACCCCGAAGGGACCTGTTGCCCAGGACGCTCGACGAGGACGCGTCAATAGGTCTTGGCCAGTATATAACCCGGCCCTGGTGCATTGGAAACACCTCTGCGTCCCTCTTTGCATGATAATTCTTAGCAAAATCTTCGTGATGTGGTTCATTATACTGATTGTTCGATGCTGATCATATTCTAAGGATCCTGATTTCTTTGGGATTGCAATAAATACAGAATTACATAATTCATCGAGAAGGTAACCCGGTTAACAAATGTCCGAAGAAGTCGGATGTGTCGGCCGAAAGGTTCAAATATCGCAGCTCTGCTGTAAACAGGCACAACGCAATTACGTCTAAAACAACATTCCGGACGAACGCAGAAGTAGAATTACATAATTCAGCAGGTATATATCCAGTATCTATTATTGTGTTCAGCAACCTCCCATCAGATGTTATGACTGTTTCGAGATAATTGTACCGATTAATTTGTTTAATGTGATATTCTCATTTACCTACAGAATCATTACGATGCAGAATACTGTTGGCAAGCTACTGGAGAAAATTGTAGCACACAGACTTGCTTGTGGCTTGGAACAGCTCGGCTGCTTCCCGCCCACACTTGGAGGATACAGACGCAACAAAGAGTCATGGCTGAATGTGGCGGTCTTTGCTCAAGATGTTTACGAAGGATTTCAGGTCAGAGAAGAGACATGTGCGGCCGCCATAGACTTAGAGGACGCATATAACAGAGTATCTTTCGAGCACTTGATGCAAACCCTCCTCAGGCTGAAAGTGCACCCTCACCTTGTACGATGGATAGCTGCAGTTCTGCTCCAAAGGAAGGTGGTGCTAAGATGCGGGAGTTGGTCTTCTAAGCCGATAACGATATGTCCAGGATTGCCGCAGTGTTCACCACTGTCACCAGTACTATTCAACGTGTATACGGTGCCGATCACTGAACAACAGTTGGACGGGAGGGGTAGGACTCTGTCATTCGTTGACGACATCCTCGTGTATCGACAGGGTCGAGATAGACAGGCGGTTGCCAATGATATGCAGGGCGAACTAGATCGAATTTCCTCATGGTGTGCTGATGCCGATGCCCTTGTCAACCCTGCAAAGGCAATGGTTACATGGTTCTCACTAAACAACCATATTGTAAAACAGACCTGCCGGCAGTAAGAATGGATGGGAGCAGCTTGAGTAGAACCCAGTCAATGACATATCTTGGCGTGAGGCTTGATCGTAGCCTGTCCTTCAGAGATCATGTCGATTATGTCATAACGAAGGCTCGAAAAGGTTTGTCAGCAATGAGAGTCATGGCGACTGCCAATATCGAGCAAAGACTGCTAATACTTCTGTTCCAAGGACTTGTGCTTTCACGCATCGAGTATGCCCTGGCCATCCTCACTGTCAGCCCTACACAGATTGGAAGACTTGAAAAGGTACAAAACGAAGCCATGCGCATCATTTTGGGCTGCACGAGAGACACCAGCTGTGTAGCAATGAGATACCTCCTTGACTTCCCGACAATGGAACACAGGATCAAGATCTGGAGAGCTCGTGCATACTTAAAAATAAGTGCAGATGAGCAGCACCCTCTGCATGACGCTATATTCAGAGAAAAGGGTGACAGGCTAAAGAGGGGCAAATCATGGATGGGTCGGGCGGAAGATGTCGTCAGACAGGTCTGCAGTCTTACCAGTATCAACCCCGGCAAGGAATGGGTGCCGGTGCCTCCAGCTTTTAAGTGCACTTTCTCCTGCATTATCACACTCGACAGACGGTGCAGAGAGCAGAACCCTGCCGCTGTCAATGCAGAGGTTAACGCGCTCATCTATGAACACTCAGATAGCCCCGAAGTGCTCATCTATACAGATGGATCTGTTGTAAAGCAGCAGAGAAGTGCGTGGGCATTTACAGCCCGTTCAGCGGGCCGAACCGTTCAAGAATCCAGTGGTGCCCACTCTATGACCACGAGCAGCATGACGATGGAGGTGATGGCAGTTACACAGGCTTTCATATGGCTGGAATCACAGCATTATACCAACGTGTGTGTACTAAGTGATTCAATGAGCATGATTCAGAAGGTCGAAGCTGGATCTGTACGTAGACAGTGGACTGAATCGCTGCGGAAGTCTGTTGTCCGTAAAGTCACCTTCATCTTCGTCCCGGGACATGCGGGAGTCGAGGGAAATGAACGAGCTGACAAACTGGCTGGCTCTGCACCCCCTGTAGATGGCCAGCCCATGGATCGTGCCGATGTTATTAACGTCCTTAAAGATATGGCGAGAACAGAGGACTTTGACGTTAGTGATTCCACATCGCTGTCCAGGATGAAAGACCTGGGAGTAAGAATCGGCACAGCCAGACGCGAGAGGTACATCGGGAAAACAAAGCGCCTCGTCAACCAACACAGAACTGGCACTATTAGCCACCGGACGCTGATGAATATGCTGGGGGGAGGATCTGAGCACCTATGGACATGTCCGGAGTGCAACGAAGATACCCCAACTGATAACAGATAACTGATGGTGTTTTCACTGTTATCACGGCTAATGGGTAGAATTCTACTGTCCCATTAAATGTTATGGATCTAATCTTTTCCCCGGTATAATCCGAGGGATGCACTAAACTCTTTCTAACTCCGATGGACGTACATCCGGAATCCTTAATTGTTAACGCTGGCCTATCATTAACAAATCCATGGTGCATCTTCAGACTTCCTCCTTCATGCACTGCTGATCCTGCTTTCACTGTATGACCACATATTAAGACTGGCTGACCGTCTTTTTCAAAAAGAGGTTTGCACCCACTACAATCTTCATTGTTCAGCGTCTCAATTACTTACGCTGCATTTGAGTGCTCTGTTTCTCTCATCCTACATTGATGACTGACATGCCCCTTCTTTCCACATTTGAAACAGATGATCTCCTTCCTTGCGTAACTTGTTGGCTCACTGGATGGTTGTGCATCACACTGTGCTGCCTTGTGTCTCCAGCTCCCACAATTCCAACATCCGGCATAACTATTTGGACGTCTCTGAAAGTTCCCCCTTTTGTATGGGTAACGTCCTACTCTACCACCATTGTTTCCTCGACAAGCATTCTCTTGAGGTTCTTGTTGTTCATATCTATGTGTTGAATCCACACTTTTCGCCCTTGGTCTAATAACTGGATTCTGGTCCTGTTTAGTGTACGCTGCACAGACTATTTCCTCACTCATTAGTCTACCAATAGAACTGTTTGGATGTGCAGTCATGTAGTTTTGCCCTAACTGTGACATTGTGTCTATGTCCTTTGGCTTACGTTCCTCAAATAAAGCTACTAAGTTTGTATTGCATGCAGATACTACCTTGTCTCTTAACATTAAATCCACTAATTTATTAAAATCTTTCCCTACTTCTGCGAGCTCCATCCATTTGTTAAATGTGTTCTTTACTGTATTAACAAAATCTGTGAAATCTTGATTTGTCTCTGGTCCTAACTGTCTAAACTTTGTTCTATAGCCATGCTCAGTTAGTTGGAACTTTGTTAACAAACGTTGCCGCAAAATAGTGTAGTTGTTTCTTTCTTCCACAGGTAAATTAAACATTGTATCTAGGGCCTTACCCGTTAAATACTCACCCAGTCTAATCGCATACTCGCCTTCTGGGATGCCTAACACTTTCACTGATGCTTCGAATCTCGACAAATAAGATTCCAAGTTGTCTCGGTCCGTAAAGTATGGCAATTTCAATCGTTGTGACGACTGCAAAGGTCTTCTTCTTTCCTCACTTTGACCCTTAGATGATAGTTCTAGTTTTCGAAGTGCAATTTCCGCTTCCATCTTAATCTTATCTTTCTCAATTTCCATTTTCATATGTTTCTCTCTCTCAGCTAACTTTTCTTCCTGTAGTCGTTTGTTTTACATTTCAGCTAACTTTACTTGTGTCTCTTTCTCTTCCTGTAGACGCTTTGCCTCGCGTTCATTATGCCTCTCCTCCCTTTCCGTCTGTTTTTGTTCTTTTGCTTCTGCATACTCCTGTAACTCTTTACCCTTCAGACCTAACCGTTCACCTGCTTCAATATATTCCATTAAAGTAGGCATCTTGTACTTGTGGACACGTTGCTGTCTGTCAGCCAATTATAAATGTAAAGACTCTGCTACTAGTCTTTGTGTGCCCTCCCTAAGTACACCACCACTCCCTGTATACGTAAATTCGTAGTGCCAAAATATTACTCTGTACTCACCCAGTCACTCTATAAGCACTAGGTAGTGAGGGGAAATATCACCTCTACTCCCTCGCATATATCTAGAACAAATAGTTGTATAACATTTCTGGAAACATTGCTAAACATACATATAAATACATATACAAACGAATGGATGATCCACACTAAGTGTTTTCTATAAACGTTAAACTCAAAAGCCAAGTACACGGAGACGGTGATTACAAAGAAATAAACCACAGTAACATTCACAAGCTTGTGTAGGGACACCCACAGTGTGCGTAATATATAAACTGACAAAGACCACTAGACAGCAGAAATGATCGAAAGATCACAATAATAACATATATCCGAACACAACAAATATCATATGTAAATATAACGAAAAGAGAGAAAGAGAAAAAAAAAATTATAGCATCAAAATATACACAAATCTGACGTCACACAACTCGGCTCTAGATATTGGTTAGGACTCCAATGCCACTGCACGACACGCTAACTCATTAGCGTTTTCCGTACAAAAATATCGTAAGCACCAGAAAGAACCACGTTCTGCCACGCCTATCCCGATTTAGATAGAGATTGCAAAAAGTGCCTATCTAACAGCTACATGTAATAAAAAAAAAAAAAAATATATATATATATATATATATATATATATATATATATATATATATATATATATAAGTAGACAAACGATAACGACAGTTAAAACGGTGAGAGCAAACAAATGTCCAGATGGTTGGCCGATAAATATGTCCTTATTAATCCGTCGCCAAAAGTTCTTATTTTGCTGTTAATAGTTTTTCACAATAGGCTGAAGATGTCTACGACGCTAGTTTCCAAAGCGACTTATTGTTTTGTTGAGTGGTTACTGAATTCACGTGGTGATCACAAGTTCCAACTGTCGACAAAATTGAAGATGATAGTGAGTATCCCAAAATGTTCTGTCTCGACACAGTCCGTAACGTTATTCTACCTTGGTTGTGGAGATGGTCCGTAGTTGTATCAATTATGTGATAAACTTACGTTTAAAGACAAAGTTCAACACAAAAAATGGCAGCAAATGTCCAGCTCTTTAACACAGTACCGTCAGTTTGTTTTGGCAACTGTATGCACCCTTGTTTGCGGTGATGACACTTCGCTGTAAAATGTTTGCTCATAACAGAGTAATGGTCACAAAGGGATTCACAAAGACGAACATAAAGTCTGGTTTTCGTTAAAAACAACTTGTTTATCCAGTTCTCCTGTGGAAAATTTTGGTAAATTTCCACCGTATCGGCCTTGACATTGCCGGACACCTCAAGTCAGTACCTCAGTACTCTTTGTCACAATAATACATATGTTACACCGTTAACCCGCCCCAACTCTGGCTGCGGTGAGGTACTGTTACTATCCCCTTCGGTCACCTGTCCTCATAAACAGTGCTGACCCGATTTGTCCGTGGAAACTCACAATTTTCACCGTCCTCCCCCGTCGTGTTAGCTGTGGTGAAATTCTTCACTTGTCGACCCGCGACCAACACAGTGCGTTGCCTCAGCACACACACACACACACACACACACACACACACACACACACACACACACACACACACACACACACACACACACCTGTCAGTATCTTTGATTTTCAATCCTGTCTTTATCACCGACAGCGATAATGTCCAGCCAGTATCGCCGCGCCGACTTTTTGTGCCGCGTCTTCACCAACGCGCTGTTTGTGACTAGTGACTAACCCGTCACCTCACACTCCATTGACCTGTGCCGTGTCTTCATGCACGCTGACTGTCCAGTAATTTACCTGTAGTGTGACCTTCTCGCAAACTGTCTGTGTGAATTATCTGGCGCACACACCGAAGAGGTCACATTAATTTCTTTAAGCAATAATATCCAATTTGTCAAGGGTTTGTTAGTTTGATGGAACGAAGTCACCAGATAATAACTCCTCTCTCAGCGAAGAGCACACATATATCTCAATATTGCACGGTGTTCCTTGACCAAATGTAGCTTTCAGAAAATCTTTACTAAGCGACGATCTCTCATTTAATACACTGGGTTTCTTGAAAGGACGAGCCATCCAGATAGCACACGATATTTCCCCGTCGTCCTTGACCGGAGAGCCCACAGATATCACACGACGTTCTTTATGATAGGTGCGTGAGATGGTCGTTGTCTAGGTAACGATACTCCTGGTGTGTCAATTGAGCTCTCTCACTGTCTTACACTATGACTCACCCCCGCAGTGCACATTCACCAGTCAGTAAACAAGATCGATTTTGGCGCACATAATCCTTTAATACAGAAAGAACACGGACAAACGGATTACAACTCTATATCCAGAAACAATATAATCCATAGAATATAAATATCATCCTCACAATATCAACACGCACACATCACTGTCTTCTCACGGCCTGCTGAATCTCCAATTCACAAGACAAGTAATCCAGCTCCTATCCACAGCTGGACCTCACACAATACACCCATACAATCTAGTCTCCACTAACTATCCAACCCACTCTGGGGTTTAGGCCTGCCTTCACCACTGCAAAAGAACTGAACCACAGTCAGTCTAAGCTCCCACGTATTAGCCCTACCGATCCACTCGGCGCTAAAACATCAACTGCCCCTGAAGTCCCTTGACTTCACATGAACCGAACCTCAGTCGGTCTCAGCTTCCACTCCCCAGTCAAAGTTTTCCACTGTCTTTTAACCCTGTTGTGTAGCCCCTCCCTGGGCTCCCAACAACATTACACCCCAGCCTAAAACTGTCTTTCTCCCCATCCACCCTAGGGTCTTCCACTCACAACCGCCCCATTATTTCTCAGGGTTGATTGTTTTTCTCGTAGCCAGGTCACCCACCTTACTGTCAATGACCCAGGCATATGTCACTTTGAAATTGCAATAAATATAGAATTACATAATTCCCCGAGAAGGTAACCCGGTTAACAATTGTCCGAAGAAGTCGGATGTGTCGGCCGAAAGGTTCAAATATCGCAGCTCTGCTGTAAACAGGCACAACGCAATTACGTCTAAAACAACATTCCGGACGAATGCAGAAGTAGGAGAATTACATAATTCAGCAGGTATATCTCCAGTATCTGTTATTGTGTTCAGCAACCTCTCATAAGATGTTATGACTGTTCCGAGATAATTGTACTGGTTCATTTGTTTAAGTGATATTCTCATTTACCTGTAGATTACATTTTGGCATTTCATTCTTCCTAGCGGCGACCATAATCTGTGTCGTCTTACAGTTTAATTCTAACTCTAGTTGTTCACTGTGTGCAACAACCGTTTCTACTAATTGTTGTTCATCTTTAAGTATATAAAAAATACGGAAGAAAGCCTGGTTGTGACAATAGTGAGACCAGGATAAGAACAACGTGATAGAAACTCACACAGATCACTATCACTAACATACCACCTGGGGGTTTGTTTACGTTCGCTCTCTCTGAACTCAAGCATAGTCTATACACATGCCATTACTTCTAGTGCACTGGACTGATATTTGCGTGTGGGTGAGCTTTCCCTATTGCCAGTGTCCCTCGCCATCAGGTGAACCCACTCCGACTTCTGAAGCACTCGTAATTTACGTCTCTAAGTCAAGGACGAGAAGTCAGAATTTAGTTCAACTGACAGGTCTAGGAGTAAAGAAAAAGTCGATTAAAATTTAAAAGTCGACGGGATCGACTTCTCTATACCGGGTTGTTTAATATCCCAAATGGCTCAGTCTCTTTCCGCAGCGCGGAAAACGTCGTACACAGCACGAACTCCGTAGCTCCACGTCCGGTGTAGGGGTTCAATCCGCTACCTCGATATCAGCACACATGAAGTTTAAGAACGACCGTCTTATCCATTCGACCATGAATACTTCACCACCTAGGTATTCTTTTCCTCCTCTTCTCCCTTCTTCTTCTCCTCCTCCACCTCCTCCTCCACCTAATCCCCCTCCACCTCTTCTTCCTCCTCCTATTCCCCCTCCTCCCCCTTCTTCTTCTTTTTCTTCTTCTTCTTCTTCTTCTTCTTCTTCTTCTTCTTCTTCTTCTTCTTCTTCTTCTTCTTCTTCTTCTTCTTCTTCTTCTTCTTCTTCTTCTTCTTCTTATTTTTGGTTAGCTTGAAATTCATTGCCTATGTTTGCAATGCTGTCTCTTGTATAAATTCACTCAATGGCCCATGCTGTTTATTTTCCACTCTTGGTTTTCTTAGTCATGTTATTTTGAAAAGAATGATTAAACCTTCATTCAAGGGCATCTTCATCTTGTGATAGATCAGACATTCACATCATCTAATGCGGTGTGCACTTTCACAGTTTGTTCATTTCCTTTATATGTCTCGTTTCCCTGGAGCATCTCTTTCTTTAGTGGGCAGTCGGGTCAGTGTTCGTTTGGACGTTACGTGCATCTTTTGTTTCCGCAGTCTTGCTCCCAGTGCACGAACTGATTGTTTTTATTTGATCTTTTTGTAACTGAAACCTCTATAGCTAACTTTCTACTCCCAGTATATAGTATCCAGGGTGGAAAAAGTATCCTAGTGGCACGAAATGGAATATTGCTTGGATAGCAAATCCATTACGTGGAAAGTCCGAATCGAAAGCCCACTGTGTGAGATTCATGAAAGGTGGAAAAGTGTCCTAGTGGCACGAAATGGAATATTGCTTGGATAGCAAATCCATTACATGGAAAGTCCGAATCAAAAGCTCGCTGTGTGAATGTCATCTGCAGACTGCATTCTTCTGGTTTCCGGAAGAACAGCCTGTGGTGAACGGAAGGCCCAATATATGGAAGTGAGGCTAAGCAGCCATGTGCAGGACGTGACGATTCCTTGGGTGAGCCCTGTACCAGAGCGCCATGTGTCTGCTATCCAATTATTGAAGCCTCCTTAGATGGCGGGGCATGCCCATGGTCTGCCCCTGCCTTCCCTTGAGGGCTGACCGGGATGTCTTCGACTGTTCTAAATGGGCCAGCTGGGATGCGGAAATAACACAGCAACAGTGAGAGTCGAACGTCCCAATAAACCCACAGGAAGGTTAACCCGGTCAACATGCTCGCAGAAGTCGGATGTGTCGGCCTAACGGCGCAAGAACGCAGCTCTGCTGTAAACAGACACAAAGCAATCACGTCAGAAAAAAAACGACTCCGGATGAATACTGAAGAAGAAGTATAAAGTAGTGTCCTGATTTGTTTTTATTCCCTCTATTGGTCTGATAGCGACCTCTGATGATATTACATTTTCTTTTATTGTAATCCTTATGTTATCGGTTTTATTTTAAAAATAATTGTTTTTTATTCATTCAAGAATTCTTTCTTAGCTATTTTAGAAAGCTTTCTTGGATACTTGTTTAAATTCATCATCATCATCAAGTGCCGTGCCGGCTGGCGTAGGCGTTCATGGCTCTCCACAGATCTCGGTCCCTGGTTTTCTGGATCAACTCTGCTGCTGATATTCCTCCGTGCCACCGTCTCAATCCATCCAGCATCATTTCTCTTGGTCTGCCCCTGCCTCTCTTCCCCTCGATCTTTCCAGTTGTCACGATGTTCTCCAATACCTCTCTTCTCATTACATGACCAAAGAAAGCTGTTTGTCTCTTTCATATTGTTGTATATAATGTTCTAGTTTCATTAGCCTGTTTCAGGCAGTCGTCGTTAGTTACTCTGGCAGTCCAAGGAATTCTCAACATTCGTCTCAGGAACCACATCTCTGTTGCTTCTAATTTCTTCTTAATTTTTTCATTTACATTCCAAGATTCACTGCCATACAGCAAAACTGGTTCTACATAGCATTTCAGCACTTTCTTTCTTACACTCAGTGATAGTGACCTATTGCACAAGATACTCTTCATTTTCTGAAATGCGGCCTTTGCCTGCCCTATTCTGCTCTTAATCTCTGTTGTACATCTTCCATCTGTTGTTAAAATTACAAAACGATATTCTACAAACCGGAGTGCCTTAGATTCTTTAGAGTAGAGAAGCCACATAAGTGAGGGTAAATGATATCAAAATGTGTCCACCCTTGGAGTGGCAGTATACAGAAAGTCCAGCTACTATGGCTGGCCAGAAAACATACATGTGGCGGGATGGTGCTGAAAGTGAGGGAATCACGACATAGATAATAAAACATACAGTCGTAGACAACTACACACAAAGACAAACGTTTGGTTATATTCCCAGCACGAATCACTACTCGTGTGTACTGGGTGGCCCTGAAAAGGACCCATATTGGAGATAGTATGTAGGTATATCGCACCAGGTTTACATGGATGCTGTTGCCTTCTTGGGAGTCTTCACCTTCTTGGCTGCAGGTTCTTGGCCACTTTTGGTTTGGTTGCCTTGGGCTTTGCTGCGGCTTTCTTGGTTGGTGTTTTGGCTTTCTTGGACTTCGTGGCGGCTTTCTTTGGTGATGTGGGCTTCTTGGGTTTGGCGGCTGTCAGGGTCTTACAATGTAATGAATCTGGCTCGCTGGACCTAACATATGTGAGACATACACAAGTACAGAATGACTTGACGGGACACACAGTAACACTAAGTTTGATGGTTTTATTTACACTTCACATGCAACACAATCTAATTCGGCATGTGGCCATCACAAGGTGAATATCACAACCTATACATCATACATCAATGCACTCACAAACTCAAACCCACAGCTATGCAGTCTTTCTATCTTCTTCCAAGAGCTACGAACAATCTACATTCAGGCACAGAAACACAAGAGCCGCTTTCATACACGTCAGTCTCGTCTGATGCCCCTATCCGTGTCTGGCGTTTTCCGCTCACAGTTCTTGCCCTGTGGATTCGAGCGCCGCGAGAATTGCATGCGTCACGCTTGTACTGGCTTGACTCTGACGGTCGCTCTCTCTGTCGTCAGCGAAACCTGTGAGTAAGTCACTGGTGTTCGCCTGGCGGGCGTAACGATGTCGCGGCATATCAATGGGGATTATGACAGCGGCCTTCGTGGGAGATTTAGGCTTTGTTTCTTTCTTGGCTTTGGGAGTTTTCTCAGCTTTCTCGCCAAGCTCCGGTTGCCTTGGACTGTTTCAGGCTTCCAGCTGTAACGCCAGCTTTTAGAGCGGCCTTGAGACGAGCGTTGATGGCAGTTGGGATGTCTCCCACCTTGTAGTTGGCGATGATGTACTTCAAGATGGCCTGGCGAGAAGAACCACCACGTTCCTTCAAAGCGGTGACGGCGGCTGCAATCATAGCTTTGTACTGTGGGTGAGCAGCCGGTGCCTTGGGCTTACTAGATACAGCCTTCTTCTTTGGTGCTTTGGCTGGAGTAGTAGCAACAGTGGGGCGGCAGCAGCGGCGTCAGACATGATGGAATATTATTGTTTTGTTCTCTTTATTACATCAAAACATATTGTCATCGGAAGCTGTCCCTTGTCCACTTTCTAGCGGTGGTGTTTTGTTTGGGTCATCAGACTTTGCTATGACGTCTAGACAGCTATGGAGCTTGTTGTGAATCTATCAGGCAACTGGTTGAGGGCCCGCAAAGTTGGCGCGACTGTCCCGGTGCTATTTATAGAGTCTATGTTAGACGACCCAGTTGGAGAATGATATCCCAAGCAATTCCAATCCTGAGAACATGTTTTGGCCCCGTTCAACAGTCGACATATCGATTTGGTTATAGTTGGGGCCCTTATGGTGTGTTTCGTGCGTCTTCTTTTGTAGATTGAGATCCGTACTTCACTTCCTTGAGACTGTCTTATTGACTGTAATTGTGTGTTTATTTCATCTTTTGGTGTTGTTTAGCATGTCTGAACAAGTCGCACACTTGTAGGACCTGGCGTAATTGTGTTCCCGCCCATCTCATTGTGTATTTCCCCAAGCAAGGCCAATCCGATCCGATCTGTAGAAGAAGAAACAAACTGTCTACCTCGTTCAACCAACCTCACTGGCGTTGGTTATAATTGTGGTGGTTCATAGTGCTGTATAGATTGTTCTGGACTTTTGAGCATTAGACGATTTCTGTTGATGCACGTATGACTGGGTTCCTCTTTTTCATCATCCTCCTAGCATGGCTTCGATTCGATTTCACCATTATCCATACCCCGTTTCCAATTCCAATTCCAATGTTCAAAACAAAAATTCCAAATTCGGCCTCGTTCAACCTGCTTCCTCAGCGTCGGTTATTGTTGAGGTCCGTGGTTTTTGTGGGTTTATTCACCCTAATTCTTGTCTTGTGAGTCCTATCTCGGACTGGTTATGTTGGTTTGTGTCTGTGACGTCAGCTGGGGATCGGTCGGTGGCTATCCTTTGTGCTCGTCTGTTCTTGAGGTTTTCTTTGTTGGTGTAGTCTCCTGGTTCGTCTGGCTTGACTGGCTGCAGTCCTTATAAGGACTTTTTAGTCTCCTTTTTTGTGTATTTTCCGTAGGAGCTTTTCGACGTTTCTATTTTCCGCCTTGTGCCTTTTTTCTTCTTCGAGTTTGAGCTTCTGTTGCCATTCAATTTTTCCCTCCGCGCTCAGCCATGGTTTTCTCTCCCCGTCTTCTATGAAGTACGAGTAGTCGGTATCACATTCCAAGTGTCTAGTTCGGTATGCTACCGGTCTCCTGAGTTTTTTTAGTTTCTTCTTTTCTCTTTCATACCAACACCTTTTGAATTCCTGGTGCCTGAGTTTCTCCACTCTTTGTGATTCTCGTAGCTCCTCCAAGGTAGGAACCCGTGCTCTCTCCGTGTCGTCATCAGGGTGTTCATCTCGGTTTTCTTCTGATGTCTGGTGAGATATTGGTTTCCCTTCGTCTGCCTCAGGCGTCGCGTTTGGGCTGCTAGCTGTGGCTTGCGGTTCGGGCTCGATCTCTTGGTTTTCGTCTTGCGGTTTCTCTGTGAGTTCTTGTATGGCTTCTGTTGGTTTGTTTTGGAAGATTTCCATTTCAGCTCTATGCAGTTCTCTTTCGGT
>JACEFZ010001445.1:0-132500 GCA_014155875.1 Cepaea nemoralis
AGATTTCCGTGGAGAGGAGCAAAAAAAAAAAATCCAAAAAGGAATTCTCGGGTTACCTCGAGAGATGGACTAAATCATTCTCTGTCATATTGGACTTCGATCTCCCTCATCGAAGGGTCGATATGACTGGGGTTCGATCACCCACCGCCGCGGTTCCCCCACGCCCGCCCGGTCGGATCGTCGCGGGCCGGAACGCGTCGGATCGCACCGACGTCCGGTTCGCGCGGGTTCGCGTCGGGACGGGTACGGGGGACTTGGGTAGGGGGTACCCGTGGACTGGAAGTAGTCACCAAGACAACCGGAAGTAGTCATCGCGACAGCCGGACGTAGTCACCCAGAACCAAGACCATAACCGCCATTTTCAAATATCTAGGTCATTTGCGGGCCGTTTTCAATCTGGTGCTATACCCTGCGTATAGTAAAAAATGATGTCATTGATGACGTTTTGCACCATAAATAATAAGTCATTTGCGTGTCTCTTACTACTGACTCCCCATTTTCCGCCACCGTATTGAATGCGGAATACTTCCGCATTTTCGTCACCAATTGTCTGTTTTACAATGAACTTGACTCCCTCTGGAGGAATCGTGTTGGGAAGCCAATGAATCGTTACACGTTCTCGTTCCTTTTCAAAGTGTTCGATCGACACCTCGAGTCCCTCCGTCGGCAGGTTTATCTTCTTGCCATGCAGGCCTTTGTAAACTGCCACATGGGCAGCTTGAGTCAGGTTTGCAAACCACCGCGTGGGTGTCTCATATCGGTAGATGTCCGCTACTCCGCCAGCAGGCACCCCGCATGGGCTGAGCAACGTGCTGGCAATTAAATGGGGCGCTGCCTTTGGCCGCCGCGCCAGGTCCGGTAATAGTGAGAACCAACATGACCTTTTTTATGAAGCGGTGTCCCCTCGAGAAAACGGTCGATGTCCACAGATTCCATGTTGTCAAACGGTGCCATAGTCTGCTGTTGAAGAAGTTCCGGAAATATCACCACAATGAAAAATCTAAAACACGAAAGATTAATTCGTTTGTGAAGAGAAACCAGAGTGTGCACAGATTTTTTTTTTCTTTGAGACTTTTATTGAGTGTTAAAATCGTTGCAAAGTGTATTGTTCGTGTTTTATAGAGCGTTGCATGTGGACGTGTAGGTGACATATGTGCAAAATTTCAAACATTTTATACATTGGAACATTTCTTCATTGAAATTGTTGTAAGGAGACATTTTAAAGAAGAGAAAGACGAACAGTATGAAGAAGACATTATTATTATTTTTATTTTATAAACTTTTATTGAGTATTAAAATCGTTGCAAAGTGTATTGTTTGTGATTTTACAGAGCGTTGTGTGTGGGTGTGTAGGTGACATATGCGCAAAAATACAAATATGTTATACATTTTAACATTTCTACATTGAATTTGTTGTAGGGTAACCCCTTACTGAAACAAACGCATGATGATAGTGCACCGATATTATTTCCCCTGCCGTCTCCCTCTCCTGTCGGCTCTAAAACCTCCAATTTCATCACCACCACTCGGTAATGATGAAACTGGCAGTATACAATGTCTGAACCGATCGGAGATGGCGGCAACAGCATCAACAAACAGTGTCAAGATGGTGGGAATGGGAGGACTAAACAGTATTGGGGTAGTGGTTGCATTTATAATGTTTGTGTTGTTACATGAGTTCTGTGTGTTTAGTATTTGTGTAGATGTGTTTACGGAGCGTTGCATGTGGGCGTGTATGTAACCGTACGTGTGCATATTTTATTCTCATTGGGCATATTTACATGTGAAGGGGGGTTGATAGGGAGAAGGATAAACCTTTCCATTTTTGTTTCCATTGTCACACTCTCACCCATTTGGACCACCACTCTAGTTTCTTCATCACCACTCTCTGGTGATGATGGTAAAGGCAGGATCATTTTTGGAACCAAAGGGTGATTGTATCAGCAAAGGCAAACAAACAAACCATGAGCAAGGGAAAGGGGGGGGGGGTCACATGGGAGATGAGGTTATATATTAATAAAGGTAACTATAATACTAATAATGCAAATAAGACCAAATACATCAATAATAATGATGACAAACATTAACCTACTAAGGGTGATAAACAGTACTGATAGTAACAGAAATGATAATAATAGTTATGATAATGATCCCACTTTCCAAAACTGATTCCATTTGCTAGAATGATTTTCCTAGGAATGGCATAACAGGTACATATAATTGCAACATGCAATGTTCAATAATAGTAGAAGTAAAAGGAGTTGGTTATCTTTTTCTCCTTGCTTATTTTTTTTCCTTATTTGTAAGGGTTCATTCATCCCCCCCCCCCCCCTTCCTTTTTTTTTTGTAAAAAGTAAACAAGCATCTGAATTAGCACAAATTTTTACAATCTCATTGGTTTGGTAAACATATGTGGTTTTGTATTCATTCATTCATTTTTCACTCACATTTTCTTGTTTCTTACTCGCACTCATGTGTACAAAATTTTACAATCATAAAGAAGTGTACTTGTGTTTACTCTGGGGTGAGGAGAGGAGAGGCAAGAAACCACCAAAAGGATATTTTGGGTATTAAGGGAAAACTGTTAATTATTTTTTTAGAGGTATTCCTGGTTTTCCGAGACTCTATTTATGGACTCAAGCAACTGAGCCATTAAAGGTTAACATAATTAAACGGGCAGGATCACATTGGGAACGAGGAACTAGTGTGTCCTCTGTCTCTTTTGGGTTGACCCAACGAAATACATCCGACATCGATGAGAATCTTGTTGTCCAAGGGCCGTTCTGTGTGATGCTACACATGTCAAATGTTGGGTCTTCGGATAAACCCCATCAGACCAGGTTAGCTGCTGGTGGCAGGAGGTCGTAAAGTGATCTGACAAGGAAGCTTATTCTCAATGGCGGCAAGTGCCATATATCGTTCCCCGAGAGGAACTTCTGCTGAGTTCCCTCCCTTGGACACCCACTGCCCTTGCTGCGGCTGCTGCACCGCTTTCTGCACTCGCTTCTCGTCCTCGCCTTCGAAAATCTCCTTGACTACCATGTCTCTGCGCTGCCTCGCCGACGTACAATTGCGTGTCGCTTTGGTAGCCAAAGCTTTGTCTGTTGGACTGGATATGTCCCATCACTTCCTTTAGCTGGAGCGAACTTTGCTGGGAGCCGCTCATTATTTCATCTTGGGCCTTGCGCAGCTTCATCCCGAGCCTGACTTCTCCGAATTTGTATTCCTCAACAACAGACTTCAACGGTGATTACAACGCTGCGTCCGTCAGACATGGTGGCACTTCCAGTCATTTCCTTGTGGCTTTGCTGACCTCTTCCTCTAAGGCCTCTACCGTGCTCGTGCACACGTCATGGATGAGTAGGGGCCATAGCAGCTTCGGGATCAGTATGAACTGGAGGCACGAGATCTTGAATTTTCCAATGAGTCTGCTCTTTTCGATGGCTCGCAGACCGTTTTCTTTTGTCTCGCGTGTGTGTTGTAATGTGTTCTTGTTTGTCAGCGAGGAATCGAACTCTCGGCCGAGACTCTAGACGGGTTCCTCCATTACAGTGGGGATTGCCTGGTTAGCCACCTTGAATGCAGTTGCCGCCACTTTGCCCTTCACGATCAATAGGCTTCTTGGGTTTGAAGCTCAATCTGCACCAGTCGATCAGTTGATCAAACCTTTGGAGCAAGCGGTGTGCATGACTCTCATCTGGTGTCAGGATAGTCGTGTCGTCCATGAAGGCCTTGAGTGGAGACATCCTACACTCCTCTTTGAATCTCGGTCCTTGTGCGTAACCGGAATCCGCATCCAGAACGACCTGCATGGTCATGACAATCAGTATCAGCGAAATCGCACATCCCATCACTATACCCACTTGAAGGTCAATCCATCAATTTGTGAACGTCGAGGTAAAGAAACGGAGAGTGAACCCGGAGAAATACTGCTTACGCATCTATGTGTTCTCTTCGGCACGTGGTACATCCAAAGGGCCTACCACAGCATCTGGTAGGGCACTGACCCGTAGGCGTTAGCCAGGTCCAACCATACTACGTGGAGGTCTGACTTTTCGCTCTTCGCTCTTTGGATAGCTTCCAAGATCAGGTACCATGTTCCACACATCCGGGGACATCTGGTATGTCCCCTTTTTTAACCGTCTTGTCGATATACCTGTTCGTCATTAGGTATGTCGTGATTCTGCTGACCATGACTAAGAAGAATATTTTGCTCTCGATGTTCAGAAGAGAGAATAGCCTAAACCGGGTAATGTTTGTTGAGTTCTGTTCCTTGGGTATTTGGATTCCATTGGCCTTGCTCCACTCCGGACTCATTCGTTGGTGCCTCCACGCGGATCTCAGTATCTGGAGGAGCCTTTACGGGACGTTTGGGCATCACGTGTACACTGTGTACGAGACACCATTGGGACCCGGTGCCGACTTACCTTTGGCCTTCTTCACAACAGCCACGACCTCGTCCCACCTCGGTGGCTTGGCATTGAAATCTACTGTAGCTTCTTCTGGCGATACCAGCCCTTTTATTTCTTCGAGTGGAACGTCGCTCTGTGCTTCCGAGTACGTGTGTGCCAGATGTTCCTCCAACAACTCTTTCTCGATGCAGAGGTTGCCGTATCGTGGCTTTTCGAATATGTTGGAATGGTTCACGGAAAAATTTCTCACGTGTTCTCACGTACTTTGCCTGTTCTGCAGAATCGTTCTGTTCGGCAGAGAGAGCTGTGTCTGACTTTGGGTTGCTGCGACACCTTTCGCAGGCCCTCTTTCTCACTTTCACCTGTCTTTTTAAATCGTTTTCGAGCAGCTTTCTTCTGCACTCTCACCTCAGCGATTAGCTTTTGTCGCCTGCTCATCTGCGGGCTGGTAACCTTCTTCTTCTCACTGCCACCAAATTGACGCAGGCAATGGAGGTATACAACGTTTCCAAAACTCTCTATTTTCTTATTCAGCGGGGTCTCCTTCAGTTCTTCATCCAGTGCTTGTGGTGGTATGTTTTCTAGTCGTTCCAATGCCTCTCTTTCGCAAGCGGGCGGGAACTTGAATTTAACCAGTGTCGTATGTATAGTTGATGGCTCAACCCCAAAGAGATAAAGGACACTAAGTTCCTCTTTCTCATTGTGATCCTGCCCGTTATAATTAATTTAGCTGTTACTGGCTCAATGGTTTTAGACCATTAAATATAGTTTATGAGAACCAAGGAATACCTCCAGCAAAACAATGAAGTTTTTACTGAGTATCCCAAATGTCCTTATGGTGGTTCCTTGCCTCTCCTCTACCAACTAAATAATTATTAATCTAGGGTTGTTTACTTAAAACAATTTTACTACGACAAGAGAACTCTCAAAAGAGACAACGGCCCTTATTTTCAAATTTATTACACTTAACTAGTGGTATTGAACAATAATGTCATCAACATACATAATCAGTGCATTAACAAGACAAGATCATATACATGTTCATCTCTAACTACACATATCTATCTTGGGTGTGCCCACTATCAGAACAATCGCCCTCAGTATTGAATCAGTCTTCCATACGAGTTATTGTGCCTCTTCTTCTAGCTTATGCATACTCTGGGTAGAAAAAAAACTATCCATTCGGATTTGTCAAACTTCAAGTTCTTGGACCTCAGCGGCAATATATATGATAGTTTCCTAAGAGTTCTTTGTTCCAGGGTTAGGATTAGTGGCTGGCTGATTTCTTTACCTCTGTAAATCGACTAAGGTCTCAATGATACCTGTCCTAGTTGGTGGAGAAAATCTGCAGGAAGTTGCTTGTGACTAGTATATGGTCTCACTCTACAAGCTACCTCACTCAGTCGAGCTGCTACATTCAGCCAAGCTGTTACATTCACAAAGTCAGGTCTGGATCTAATTGTACCTAGACACTACCTTATTCTTTTCGAATGGCTTCAAACACTTCATGTCAACACTACGATGTCAGGTCCGAGGTTTAGTTTGCTTTCCGAATACACTGGCTGCGGGTACGTTGGTTTTTTTTGTGTTTTTTTTCCTCAACGCAGGGTTTCGGAACACATTCCAAATTGGGTGGACAAGATACGACACACAGAAGATTGTAGCCTAGGCAGGCCGACACACCAGAACAGTCCTCGATGTGTTCGAGAGCGGTGACGTGGTTGAAAGAGACAGTGCCTTCCGTGTGGTGTTCAACACACAAAGTAGTCGATTGTTAAAGTTTGCTGAAGCTATAATACTCAATAAAAGTTCAAACAAAAAAATAGGAACACCATTTTTTTACTGGCCTGCTAGGGCCACACAACATTTAACGTCAATTAACCGGTCTCCCTGGTCGAGGTGTTATCGTCTTTCTTCATAATCTCGTATTTTCTCGTCAGTAACGTAACCTGCGCGGGAATCGGTAGCGGTTCTCACCGCGTTGGTAACTTACGGGGTATGTTAGCCGGTCCCTCAATTGTACGTCGGCGAGGCAGCGCAGAGACATGGTAGTCAAGGAGATTTTCGAAGGCGAGGACGAGAAGCGAGTGCAGAAAGCGGTGCAGCAGCCGCAGCAAGGGCAGAGGGTGTCCAAGGGAGGGAACTCAGCAGAAGTTCCTCTCGGGGAACGATATATGGCACTTGCCGCCATTGAGAATAAGCTTCCTTGTCAGATCACTTTACGACCTCCTGCCACCAGCTGTTAACCCGGTCTGATGGGGTTTATCTGAAGACCCAACATGTGACATGTGTAGCAACACACAGAACAAGGCTCAGACCGTAGAACACGTACTGTCTGCACGCAGAGCGGCCCTTGGGCAAGGCCGACTCACATGGCGCAACAACAAGGTTCTCACCGATGTCGGATGTATTTCGTTGGGTCAACCCAAAAGAGACAGAGGATACACAAGTTCCTCGTTCCCAATGTGATCCTGCCCGTTTAATTATGTTAACCTTTAATGGCTCAGTTGCTTGAGTCCATAAATAGAGTCTCGGAAATCCAGGAATACCTCTAAAAAAACAATTAACAGTTTTCCCTTAATACCCAAAATATCCTTTTGGTGGTTCCTTACCTCTCCTCTCCCCATCCATCCATCATTTGCTATGCCTGTAAGCGTGGGCGATCATGTTCTGGCATCTCACTCGATCACCAGAGTCGTGGATCAGCTCCGTGATTTCTGTCTCGACCATGCCACAAGGCCAAGCCATACATGTACTTGCTTCTAGGTTTTCCCCTTGGTCTGTTCCCCTCGATCTTACCAGTTGTCACCAATGTTCTCCAAATCATTTCTTCTCATAACATGCCCAAAAAATTGTGACTGTCGACGTCTAATGTTTCTAATCCATTTACGATCTTCATTTGTTTCTTGAAGGACTTGTTCATTGGTCTTTCTGGCTGTCCATGGTATTCTTTGCATTTTCCTCAGAAACCACATTTCTACAGCCATCAGATGTTTTTCAGCCTGACTGCTCATTGTCCACGCTTCACATCCATATAAAAGTACAGGTTCTATGTAGCATCTCAACACTCTTTTTCTCGTTTCAATTAACATCGTTTTATTGGTCAGAATGTTTTTCATCTTGCTAAAGGCTACTTTTGCCATGGCGATTCTTGTTCTAATCTCTTCAAGGCACCTCCCATCAGATGTTATTACTGTTACGAGATAATTGTATCAATTCACTTGTTGAAGAATATTCCCATTTACTTGTATATTACATTGTGGTATTTCGTTCTTCCTAGTGACGACCATAATCTGTGTCTTTTTACAATTTAATTCTAACCCTAGTTGTTCACTGTATGTAGCAACCGCATCTACTAAATTTTGCAGGTCCTGTTCATTGTCTGCAATCAAGACTGTATCATCTGCATATCTAATGTTATTGATGCATCGTCCCCCAATGTTGATTCCTTGTCCTCTCTCAGGTAACCTAATTTTATGTAGAGTTGTTTTAACTAAACTAACTGACTATGACATGAACAAAATACACTCACGAGAGGAAATGACCTCTTTTCCCCCCATCATTTATTAACTATACAGTTAATAATGAACAGTAATGATTTTAAAACAATATTCAATTCAATACATCTTCATGAAAAAAACAACAGATCGGAACTGTGTGGTAAGTATGAACATTTTTTTTTCATTTCTCATTTTCTCTTCATTGCTTTCATTGTTTCATCCTTTTGTTCTTCTCGTTCTGTCGTCACCTTTTGATGTAGTCCCAGGAGATCACCTTGACTATATGTTGTGCTTGTGAATGTGTTTGTTTGCTGATGAAGGCTAATCGCCGCAACGTTCTGTATGTGTCGTAAATCTGTTATGTAAAGCTGCACTACTTTGTGTCATTTTATATTGTTTACATTTTCACAGCTTTACCGCAGTACCACCCAATTTTACTTATAGTTGTACAGGCTATTGTCCAATTTCTCAGGTAATTTTCCTGCACATCCTTTGTGTTAGTAAATCTGAAACAGAAATATTGGTCTGCGCTCCATTGTATTGACTTGTGGGTTATGGATTCCTGCTGCAAGCAGTCACTGTGATATATGTTAAGCTTCAGTGTGTTGTTCTTTCCAGGTTGGTAGAATAGTTTAGTTGGCTCTGGGGTTTTCCATTTGTCAGACAAATTATGCTAAAGAAAATTTACCTCTCCTCTAAGGGAAATGGAACTTTTGCAGGTGGATAGGTTTCTGCCCCACTCGCTCACAGAGCTTCATTTAGCAAAGTTGCTTCTATAACAAAAGTCAGGTGCATCTAGATGGGTCTGAAATTTCAGCAATTAACATACATCTAATCACATCCTCAATATGACATTAGAAATGAATTGCTGTAAACTAAGATCACAACAAGTGAAATCAATAAACAGAATCTTGTTCCTAGAGAAAAATAAACATAGGCGACAGATGGTCTTGGTGTTCTCAATTAGTTATCACCAACAGAATTTGTTGCTCTCTGTCCAAACTTCCATTATAAGGTGTTCAGGTTTAGACTAGCAGATGTGCAATTTCATCTTCACCCATGCCTGTCATCATGGTCTCCAGGTTGAGCAATACCTTGACTGATTTGGAATTTGACAACTATGTTCACCATCCTCTTCCGTACCTAGTTATTTTCTCTACATCTTCTTCCATTAAAGGAAAAAGGCCTCATACATTAAGGAGTTTTAAATCATTCCCCATTGCAATGAGTATTTTCATAGAAACAATATAAGTACATAATGGTATCAATTCGTGTACAGTATTCAGGTGCATTCTTCTTAATTAAATTCTTCAAGGGAGAAGTTATCTTCCTTCCTTTTCTCATGGATGTAAGATGAATTTACCTCATTCATCATTGTCAGAATCTTGCATTCAGCAATAACACAGGCTCGTAATCACCAACAGATGTGATACAAACACTGTCACAGAATGACTTTACGTGACACACTGCAAATACAATTCAAACACTTTATTCACACTTCTCACTCATCACAACCATTACATGCATCGCGCAATTACAATATCGATGCCATAATACAATCAATGGATATATAAATGCAATGTATACAACTCACAAGCGCACAGTCTCCTATATTCACACAGGCTTTCTATCTATTAGCGTTCATACACACAAGTCATACGAGCACCATTCAATCCGTCAGTCCTGTACAACCGTCCCAAGCCGCCTGGCCGCTAACCACTCTTCTCGCTAGTCGGGGTTGTGTCCCTGCGTGGATTTCATGTCCCACGCATGTACCGACCGACTGACCATTCCTGTCACAGTGTGGTTATTGTCGCTCACAGGTGGACCTGGCCGTAATTGCCAGGCGTCGTTAACGACGACGCGGTAAAACTGGTGGGGAGATTATGACATTCTCCCGCCCTCATTTTCATGAAAGGGGAATCCTTTCATGTAAGCTATATACATTTGGGTTTATTTATTAAACCTGTCAGAATCGACCCATTGTTTGTCATCTGACGTGACACTTTGTGTGACACTTTATATGTAGATAATTGTAAGATATATACACACACTCTTCAATGATGCTATCAAGCAACACTCCTCAAGTACAATCCACTAGATGGATTCTTACGTTAGTTGTAATTTGACACAGCCAGTCCGGTAGCTATCAGCGACTTATGCTATGTCTCAAGCCATGCAACCACCTCTCGACAAATAATCAAAAATTACAAACACGACATGTCAGGCCGCGAGTCCTATCCCTATAAGATAACTTCAACATTTGACCTCAACCTTATCTGGTCGGAAAGTCTCATGTAGGTCTACAACTTCGGTAATTACTCCCATGCATAGTTGATGTCATCTTGATGTGTCGCCAATCTGGCAACATGAGGAAGGTTTCTATACCTGTTACATATTACCACTAATTTCAATTGTTTCCCTTGGTTGTAATCAGTGAAACAATACAAAATCTATGGGCGATAATTTCCACATGCTTTCAAAGAAAATACATTACATTAGTAAATCTATTTATAAGCGTCATAGTTTGATGCTTATTGACACTATTGAACCAAATTTCACTATTGCGTACAAGTTAACCAACTTATGATTTTGAGATTACATCTATCAAAATCCTTGCATACAATTTGTATATGGAAAATGTCAGCTCACAAAGTTTATATAAAATGTCAATTCTTTGTGAGAATTACACTACAGTCTGCTAGTTTTTAGAATAATTACACAAATACCAGAAGTACACAGCTGGTGTGTTACGATGCAGCTAACACAATGTTCTTCCGTCTGGATGTTACATAAACGAACGGAGTACACAGTTCATAAGAACAGCTGCTGGATTACTCTTTCTTTCGAAGTATGGATTAAAGTGTTCTGTAGAATTCAGATGTCACTATCCCTCTCGCACAGATTAAACAAGTCGGAACACTCTGCTCAGCAGGTACTACGAATACTCGAACAATTCAAGCAAAGTTAGTCTTGAAATCAAGTAGCACTATTACATAGCTCCCGGACGAGCCCCCACGTTCACACCTGTCAGAATTTTGCATTCAGCAATAACACAGGCTCGTAATCACCAACAGATGTGATACAAACACTGTCACAGAATGACTTTACGTGACACACTGCAAATACAATTCAAACACTTTATTCACACTTCTCACTCATCACAACATGCATCGCGCAATTACAATATCGATGCCATAATACAATCAATGTATATATAAATGCAATGTATACAACTCACAAGCTCACAGTCTCCTATACTCACACAGACTTTCTATCTATTAGCGTTCATACACACAAGTCATACGAGCACCATTCAACCCGTCAGTCCTGTACAACCGTCCCAAGCCGTCTGGCCGCTAACCACTCTGAGTTCTCGCTAGTCGGGGTTGTGTCCCTGCGTGGACTTCATGTCCCACGCATGCACCGACTGACCATTCCTGTCCCAGCGTGGTTAGTGTCGCTCACAGGTGGACGTGGTCGTAATTGCCAGGCGTCTTTAACGACGACGCGGTAAAACTGGTGGGGAGATCATCATCATCATCATCATCATCATCATCATCATCATCATCATCATCATCATCATCATCATCATCATCATCATCATCATCATCATCATCATCATCATCATCATCATCATCATCATCATCGTCATCATCATCCATCATCATCATCATCATCATCATCATCATCATCATCATCATCATCATCATCATCATCATCATCATCATCATCATCATCATCATCAATGTATTGATATAACTGCCTTTTTATATCAGAGGGAAAGATTATAGCTTATCCTCCCACACCAAAATAATCTTCCCTAACCATCAGCTATTTCACAACAATCATAAATGAGAATATATTTATCTCCTGAGTTTATGTGAGTGTCTTTATAAGAGTTATGTATTTAGCATAAGCACTGATTTACACAAACAGGTATGGTCATTCCCCGCGGTCTCTTCTAAGCAGAGGGCTGGAGGACGACATTGTGTAAACCACCCAAGATTGCAGGTTATCTCATGCACATAGTCAGAAATGGGCTGTTTTATAATCCTATTTCAGAACATAAATGGCATGCCCTTGACCGTAAGAAGCACCTAATCATCATGTGACTATGTAAGGTTGTTGGTGTGTGCAATGTCCGGCTAACATTTGGGTATATGGTGCAACTCTTATTAATGAGCATTTATTCTCAGAACAAAACATGACAATTTCACAAAACATATTCAGGGGGGAAAATGTGAATAAAAGAATCACAAGATATATACATCCCTACAGGTGTGAGTCAGTGTACATGGTTTTAAAGAGATAGACTCTTAAGCTATATTTCCTTCTGTAGAGCATCAATGTCTAGCAAGTACATTTGAAAAATACATTATTCATATATTGAGAAAAGTAGTTATATACAGATTGTAACAGAATATAAAGAAATATTCTTGTGTTAGCACATGGTAACAAAATATAAGAAATATTCTTTAGCTAGCACATGGTAACAAAATATAAGAAAATATTCTTTTGCTAGCACATGGTAACAAAATATAAGAAAATATTCTTTAGCCGCATATGTAAAAGAATATAAAGAAATATCCTTTAGCTGCATATCGTAAAAGAATGTAAGAAAATATTCTTTAGTAGTATATTGCAACAGGATGTAAGAAAATATTCTTTAGTAGTAAACCGTAATCGAATGTCTACCTGAAGGTTCTAACCAGGCTAGTGCAGTAAACAGAAAACATGGCGCTTGCCTCCATTCCCGCAGAAACGAAAAATTAGACTATGATCATTTGTAAACATTTTAAACATTACATCCACATTATTATAAATATAAACATTGTATTACCTTAACTTCAAGAATTGATTCACCACACAATGAAAGCTTTGCCTGCCCAAGGACCTAAAACACTGCTTTGCTTCAATGCACCAGGTGGTCTTACACCTTGAAAGTTAAGCTAGGATTAAAATAAGTTCCCCCACCCCCAATTGTCCGTAGAGGGGTATCGCTGGCTGTTCCGCCGGCTTTAGCCAATCGCTCTCATTGATTTGAATCACCTGCATAATTTTTATTATTTCTGTATCGGCTGTTGAGCAATGCGGGTGTATGGTTTACCGCATTGGTCAGATATCTGAAGTCGAAGGCCGTGAGGTGGCTGGAAATATCTCACAGTACACATGGCACCGTTTATGATGATAACAACCGACCTCCTCACTGTCTCAAAGAGTCAGCTGGTGAAATTAGAGCGCATACAGAACGAAGCGATGTGAGTCATTCTGGGATGCACCAGAGACACCCCAGTTGTTTGTATACGTTACATCCTTGGTTTGCCGTCTGTTGCAGGTAGGCTCAAGGTGATGCAGGCGAAGGCATATCAGAGTAGCTGCAGACACAGATCACCCGTTGCATGAGGCGCTGGACGCCGTTAAGGGTCAGCGACTGATAAGACGGAAATCATGGATGGCTCAGGCGGAGGATACGATCAAGCAGGTGTGCCCCTTGGAGAACATTAGGAGAGGAGAAGAGTGGATCATAGTGTCAGCGGAGCAGTCAGACTTGTGCAGAGTTATAATCACTTTGAGCCGGGAGTGCAGGGAGTGGCCAGCAGGGGCCACGGAAGTGGAAATTCAGCAACTAATTCAGGATAATGCTCGCTCAGGTGATGTGATTATCTACACAGATGGGTCGGTGTTGAGAGGTAGGAGAAGTGCCTGGGGGTTCTTAGCAAAAGCTAATGGTCGACGTTTGGTGCAGGAGAGCCTGGCATATGATACCACAACATCTAGCTTAAGAATGGAGGTGGAGGCAGTCAGTGCAGCTTTCCGCTGGATGGAGAATACGACACACACACACACACACACACACACACACACACACACACACACACACACACACACACACACACACACACACACACACACATCGTGATTGTAACTGACTCAGAAAGCATGCTGAGTAGGGTGAAGACAGGCAAGCTTCGTGCAGAGTGGCTTGCTCCGCTTCGGAAGTCACGGGTGACAAGCATCGTCTGGATCTTTTCTCCCGGGCATGCTGGCGTGCTGGAGAATGAAGAGGCGGACAGATTGGCTGACTCTGGAAAACTTGGTGGAGTATTGATGCATGACAAAGCAGATGTGGTTGCGACCTTGTGGGAGCATGTGTACACCTCGGAGGAGCAAATGGATCACCATGGTCTGGCAAGAATGCGACAGCGAGGGGTGACGAGGGGGATCCTGGCGAGACGGACATATAATCAGATTGCTACTGGTAGTATTAGTGTTGGAACCCTTCGCTGGCTGCTGAGGATGGGGACGGAGCGCTTATGGGAATGCCCCGAATGCTGTGATGTCGGTTCCTAAATCAATCAATCAATCAATCAACCGGCCTATGGCAACTGACAAGGACAAAGGGGAGGCTTTTCTTGCGCAATTTTTAAAACAGACGGATCAGCAAGATAGGGCTATTAGAGATAACGTCAGAGAAGTCTTGTCACGGGTCACTAGAAAGGAGGACTGTGAGATTAAAGTGGGGGACATTAGACGGGTACTGAAGCGGGCTAAAGACACAGCGCCAGGTCCGGATGGGGTGAGGTCTCCCATATGAGTAACATAAATGATGGGGACTTGGAGGAGATGGCTCTTTGTTTCAACCTAAGCATCAATACGGCGGAAATACCCCACGATTGGCTGCATAGCTACCTGGTCCCACTCCCAAAGCCAGGTAAGGATCACTCCAGACTTAATGGATACCGAATCATAACCCTGCAAAACACGTATGGCAAAGTCCTCGAAAAAATAGTAGCACGCAGGCTCCAGCAACATTTGGAAAGTCGGAATCTGTTTCCCCAAGGACTCGGGAGCTACCGCCTGAGAAAGGACACCAGGGTCAATGCTGCAACTTTTGCATTCGCTGTCTATGAGGGCTTCCAGGATAAAAAGGAGACAGTGGCAGTAGCTCTTGACCTGGAGGATGCGTATAACAGGGTTAGGTATGATCGGTTAATATACACACACTGTTGGACATGGAGGTCTGCCCTTGCCTTGTTAGATGGGTTTCGGCAGTCCTTTATGAGCGTAAGGTTGCACTGCTCATGGGTTACTGGACTTCTGACCCCTGTACTATTACACCTGGGTTGCCGCAGGGATCTGCCTTGTCCCCAGTGCTCTTTAATGTCTATACCAGCAAAATTGCAGCTATTGAGACACCAGGTGTGGGTAGAATCTTGACATTTGCAGATGATGTGCTGGTGTACAGACAGAGCAGAGACAGGGCCAGTTTGGCGAAAGACTTACAGGTGGCTGGCGGTAAACAGGGTGGCGGAGTGGTGCAGGGACGCAGGGGCCATTATAAATCCAGACAAGGCATCGGTTGTGTGGTACTCCTTGGACAACCGGATCGTCAAGGCAGGTATTATGTTGAATGGATGTCCTCTTAGTCGAGAGAGTAAATTGAAGTACTTGGGTATCACCTTTGACAGGTGTTTGTCATGTAAATAGCAATTCTGGTCAATATTTAAAAATTGGGATTTTACTTATTAAATCATACCAGTTAAATACAGCTTGACAAGACGAATCCAACGGTATCTCAACGAAGAGTGTACGTTAATTCTAAACGAAGTTATAAATTTTTTTGGTGACATAATTTAATACCAGGAAGTGTAATGATGACCTAATAGATAAGGGAAATTTTAGCGCGGCCCATTAAATTGGAAGCTGAGAAATTCTGCCCTCTATTAAAGATCATGTGGAGGCTTTGGTGGTGAAGGCTGGTAGGGTTCTTAATGCATTGAGGGCTATGGCAGCAACCGGGATAGATCAGAGGATGCTGTACAGGCTCTTTCAGCAGTTAATAATTTCTGTCATTGAGTATGGTTTGGGGCTGCTGACAGTATCAAAGAGCCAGCTTGAAAGGTTGGAGCGCATACAGAATGCTGCCGTGCGGTTAATCCTGGGTTGCACAAAGGACACACCAATTATATGCATGAGGCATATCCTGGCGCTACCAACAATGACGGGTAGACATAAGGTCCTTCAGGCCAAACGGTACCTGAGAGTTGCCGCAGACAGTGATCACCCGCTGCATGCAGCAATGGGTATGGTTAGGGTCATAGACTAAGACGAGGCAGGTCTTGGATGGCACAGGCAGAACTTTCCATAAGTCAGGTGTGTGATCTAGAGACCATCAATCGTGAAAGAGAGTGTGCTGAAGTTCCGGAAGACATGACGGACTGGCACAATGTAATAATAACACTGGGTCGTGAGTGCAGAGAATGGGCAGCGGGCCGCACTGGGTTTGAAGTGCAACAGCTGATCCAGAGCAACACACATCAATTGTGACATAGTCATCTACACCGATGGGTCAGTGGTGAGAAACAGACGTAGTGGCTGGGGCTTTATTGCAAAGGCTAATGGGCGAGTCTTGAAAAAGGAGAGTCTGGCATATGAGACTACGACCTCCAGCATGAGAATGGAGGTGGAGGCAGTAACAGCGGCATTCCGGTGGCTAGAGGAGACTACTGAAACACACGTTGTATTCATTACGGATTCAAAGAGTATGCTTAGCAAGGTGGAGAAAGGAATGTTTCGTGTGGAATGGCTCTCGTCGCTTCAGAGGTCACAGATCGTGAGAATTGTATGGATATTTTGCCCTGGCCATGCGGGTGTACGGGGGAATGAACAGGCTGATAGGCTAGCAGGGAAGGTACCTCTTGGTGGAATTTTGCCTATGGACAAGGGGGAGGTGGTCGTGCGCTTGTGGGACCAGGTGGAGAAGGCGGAGGAACAGATTGAGAACCCACATGTGGAAAGAATGAGATTGCGGGGTATCGGCAGGGGTTATGGAAGAATCTCAAAACTGAGAAGGAAGACAAGGAGAACTTTTAATCAGAGAGCGATGGGAACGATTAGTAGTATGACTCTTCGCTGGCTGTTGAACGAGGGGACGGAGCACGTATGGGAATGTCCTGAGTGCAGTGAGGTAGGTTCTTAACTCAACTCAACTCAAGAGGGTTTGTGAGTTACTTTGTTGTAAAACAAGAATTTACGGGATGCTTTGATGTAATAAACGGGTTTTGGTTAACTTGGTTATTATAAACAGTTCTTGGGTTACTTTATTATTATAAAATGGGTAAAGCGGTATGAGTTATTTAGTTATTATAAAACAAGTTTCTTGAATTACTTGGTTGTTATAAAACGGTGTGTAGGTTATTTGGGTTATAAAATGATTCGTGAGTTACTTGGCTGTTTTAAAAGGGTTAGTGAGTTACTTGGTTATAAAACGGTTTGTGAGATACTTGGTTGTTATAAAACTGTGTGAGAGTTACTTAGTTGTTATAAAATGGTTCATGAGTTACTTGGTTGTTATAAAATGATTCGTGAGTTATTAATTGTTATAAACCGGTCCGTGAATTATTTGGTTACATTATAAACGAATTCATGACCTGCTTGATTATTATAAAAGATAGTGGCGGATTACTTGGTTTTTATAATCAGAGCGTCAGTAGAACTTGGAAAGTTTAGCTTTCGTACATCTAGCTGCCCACTCACCGCCATCAGGGCATTGTAATCTTTTCAATTGTTGAATCTAATGTGACAGTTGTGCCATATTTCCGCTCATTGTGTGCCATAATAAGGGTTTCATGTTTTCATTACAACAAAATCCCCTGCACGAGGAAGCTAAAGAGCCTTAACTCCGCATCTTCGAGGAATGATAATAATTAAAATTGTGCGAAAATTTTAAACATTCCACCCAAGACCAGTAGCCGACCTAGGCTTAGGGCTTAGTTTGCCCTACCATTACATTTAGTCTATAGGTTGCATTTCCTTGTACTAGGGTAAGTTTGCTTGTACCCTCCCAATTGCACTCCTCCACCCAAAGTCGTTGGCACATTGTGGGGTGTCGGGTTTGATGATCGCCGCCCAACATCGACTCTGACAGAAGCAGGTAGTAAAGTCTACTGTCATATATGACTAAGAACTGACTAACTTGGCTGTCAGAATAACTAACGATTATTGCCTGGAAGAGGCTGATGACAGATTAATACTAGGAGGCTTTAAATGAAGACCTTAAATATGTTTTCTGTCGGTGAATATATTCCTAAAAAGTAAAGAACAAATGTATCATTTTTCGATGTAGTCCACACTGTCTTCAATGCAAGTCCTCCAACGCCGATAAAGTACTAGGACTAGGATTCCTGTAGAAAAATAGACTTTGAGGTCATTACTCGGTGTTCCTGACCAGGTCGTGAAAGTCTGTCACAGAAGTCAC
The DNA here is from genome assembly GCA_014155875.1 of Cepaea nemoralis. Lineage (NCBI taxonomy): Eukaryota > Metazoa > Mollusca > Gastropoda > Stylommatophora > Helicidae > Cepaea > Cepaea nemoralis. Next base: position 18,174 of record JACEFZ010001445.1, read on the forward strand.
CACATTTTGAAACTTCCTACTCCACTCACACACTTTCTGGGCTGAGAGGAATACATCACTATACTGAACCTTCACTCGCCCATGAAGTTCTGTAGGTTTCACCCCTTCACTGATTTAAATAAGAAAACAACGGATAACAGAACGTTGCTCCTCTGTGGTGCATGTCAAAAGTAGGGCGGCTATCTTTAAACTGTCTCTATGACGTCACCGTGTTCGTCTGCACCGTGATGTGACCTACTAAACACCCTTGACATCCATAATAACAATATTGACAGGTTACAAGACAATGGTGTGGTTATTGTGATTTCTAGCACACTTTTGAGGTTTTCATTTGAAGCCCCCTGGTATTATACACAGATACAAGGAAGAGACAGTGTTCTGTAGCCATGTAATGAGAAGAGAAACAATAAATAATATGGCTACGCTTGCACAGATCAGCGCTACAAGCGGCCCATGTAGATAAACATATTTTTTTTGGTTTATGTTTTTGGTCGTTTGCTCGCTTTGACCTCAAGCGTAGTCCATACACGTGCTACTTCTTCTAGCGCATTGAACTGATTTTTGCTGGTAGATTGGCTTTCCCTATTACCAGTGTCCTTCGCCACCAGGTGACTTCAAAGGTAGTTGTAATTTACGTCACCAAGTCAATGACAAGAAGTCAACATTTTAGTCCAGCTGACCGGTGTAGGGGTCCAACCCGCTACCTCGGTATCAGCACACCGGATGTTTAAGAACGAGCGCTCTGATTCATTCGGCCTTGCTGATCTCCGATAGAGAGATTTAATGCTAGCTGGTCTTAGCCCGTGGCAGGGAGAAACGTCATCAGTAGAATTGATCCAGACCGAAATCTGTGACGAGACGTAATCATCTAAGCCATATGACAATGTACATGATGATGGTGGCAAGTTTTGACGGTGTTACATAAAAATAGTTGTAAAATTGTGTTAGCAAAAGTATTCCCTGAAATATTTTTATATTTTATATTGGTAAAATTGCTAGCAATGTCAAATAAAATGCATTTACTTAGTGTGTGTTAGTGTAGTCAGAAGTGACAGATAACCTTAAGCTTGTGAGTACACACTACACTGTATGTGCGCTTAACATTGGGCAACACACCATGACATACTCCAACCATTTTGAGCTGACCCAGATTGTGAAGCTTGTGTCGCCTCTGTATATCGATCTCCTTACTCACGTCAGAGTGCCAGGCCTCTGGTTACACTGTATAACAGGAGTACAGGAAATCTGAAGGGTTGGGGGGGGGGGGAATATGTACGTACGTACGTACGTACGTACGTACGCGGGCGCAGCGGTGGCACAGTGGGTAGCTCTCTTGCTTACCGGTCAGGTATCATGTGTTCTAATCTCAATTAAGACAGGGAGTTTAAAAACAAATTGGTCTGGGATTTAAAGATCGACAAATCCTAACATGAGTACAAGGACATTTTATGGGATGTAAAAACAGATGGCGTCATAATGACAGTATCACACATTAATTGCTTGTTGGTCCAAAAACATAGGGGCTAGTATCACATACAAGGCTTTCGATAAAGTGAGACATGTCGACATGATAAGGATGCTTGAAGATCTACAAATTGATGGAAAAGACTTTAAACTTGTAAAACAAAACATATATTGGAAACAACAAGCTGCTACAAGAATTGATGATAATGAAGTAGGTCAATATCAGCCTATTAAGAGAGGTGTGAGACAGGGATGTGTAATGTCTCCAGATCTCTTTTCCCTGTACACTTAAAATATTTTCAGAAATATAGAAGATATGGAAGGAATCAACATTGGGGGACGATACATCAATAACATTAGATATGCAGATGATGCAGTCTAGATTGAAGACAATGAACAGGACCTGCAAAATTTAGTAGATGCGGTTGTTGCACACAGTGAACAACTAGGGTTGGAACTGAATTGTAAGAAGACACAGATTATGGTCGTCACTAGGAAGGAAGATATACCACAATGTAATATACAAGTAAATGGGCATATTCTTAAATAAGTGAATCGGTACAGCTATCTCAGAACAATCATAACATCTGATGGGAGATGCCTTGAAGAGATTAGAATAAGAATTGCCATTGCGAAAGGTAGCATTTTTCAAGATGAAAAACATACTGACCAATAAAAGATATCAATTGAAACGAGAAAAAGAGTGTTGAAGTGCTGCATAAAACCTGTGCTTTTATATGGATGTGAAGCGTGGACAATGAGCAGACAAGCTGAAAAATATCTGATGGCTGTGAAAATGTGGTTTCTGAGGAAAATGCAAAGAATACCATGGACATCCAGAAAAACCAATGAACAAGTCCTACAAGAAAAAAATGAAGATCGTAAACTGATTAGAGACATTAGATGTAGACAGTCAAAATTTTTTGGGCATGCTATGAGAAGAAATGAATTGGAACAATTGATGACAACTGGCAAGATCGAAGGCAGGAGACCAAAGGGAAGACCAAGAAGTAGATACCTGGATGGTTGGCCACATGGCATGGTCGAATCAGAAACACAGAGCTGATCAACGATACTGGTGATCGAGTGAGATGGCAAAATATGACCGCCCACGCTTATCAACATGGCATATGATGGATGCATCACATACACAAAACACATGGAGACTTGGAAGAGAGTCCTCATTATACGCGAGCGTAAACAAACCTGCATAAACGTCTGCACGTCTTCCACCGCGACTATCTGTATATTTGGCTATATTGCCGTTAACCGCAATTGTTTTACTTCGCGTTTTAAATCGTCATCTTCATTTAGCTTAAGTGTACACATCCTTGGTTTTATCTATTGTTCCTTGTTAACATGATACAATAAGGACATGTGTTTTTATTTGTCGTGTATAGAACCAGGATGATTCAAGGGCCGAACGGGCTACAACCTGGACATCCAAGAGCCGAGTAAGTCATCCAGACATGTGAAACCCCCACGTAAAATAAATCTATTGCACTCACTAATAGCAGCCACTACTATATGCTGTATTTTTTATGACTGTGGGATGTTTGAAAATATTGCCATTCCAAGTTGTGTATTCACCCTCTATGGAGTTCATGCAACACTAAAGGTAAATTCAAAACTTGGAACTGCAATATTTTCAAAAACCTCATAGTTATTAAAAATACACCCTGTACCAGTAGTAAATGCATGTTTGCAGACTACGCTTGAGTTCGAAGCGAGCGAATGAATAATATTGCTTATCCACATCCTACGGTATAGAACAGCATACATCTTTCTCTTGTTATTCTCTGTCTTCGTTCATCTTTCCAGTGGATAGCGTGAGACAATGTTACGCACTACAAACATTACGTGTCGGACTTCGGCATTCATTTTTGTAAGATGTTCTTCATCTATACAGATGCTATTCAAGTTAAGGGATATTATCTTTCCGTTGACAGGTATTCTGTCCTAACAATTATGCTATGGCAGTTATCTTGTGGCATATTGTTAGTTTTGATTGATAATTGCCGTGGGATTCAGTTAGTTAAGTTAGTTTATAAATTTCCTTTACAGAACGTTTGCAGTCAACACCAGCATTTGTTGCTGCTGTTGATGTCTTGGAAAGTTTACGTTCAGTACTTTGCCATTGCTTTTTGAACGACCGGGACCCATATCATTTCGTAAAAAAACCAGCGCAACGCGGTCTGCAGGCGCAGCTGTGTTTCGTACGCGGGTATCGGAATTACTAACCGCGTCCGTAACACTTTGCCACGGAGGACGGCAATTGATTCAGTACCGAAGTATTATATATATCGCCAAATATGACTTCCCTTTTGGACAGACGGACGATATATCGCCATGCTAGGGTCATCGTGTTATTTGTTTTGTTTCGTGGTTTCTTCCGCATTTTCAATGCTTAGTGACCGAACATTAGAATACTTGTTCTTTTGATTGTGCACAAGTTTTGGCCCAAGCCAACATTTTGTTTGGTACTGAATCAGTTAGCGTGCACAATTTGCACACGGGACCTCCTTTTTATTTCTTCTTTATTCGAGAAGGCTAGGTATCCGACCTAACTACCCAAGAGAACATGGTACGTGTGTTATCATTAGATACCAGTGATTCCTGGAGAAATGCCCAGCCCTGAGCTGAGATTCAACCCGATATCTTCTGAATCTGAGGCGGACACCGTAGCCTCTCAGGGACAATCTGAAACGATGCCATGGAGAAATGACTGGCCGTCTTGATAGACTATGCCATAGATGAATAGATGGCACCTGGCCGTTTTTATCGACGAGCCATGGAGAAATGGCTGGTACCTAGTCGCCTTTATAGACGATGCCATGAAAGAATGACTGGCACCTCGCCGTCTTGACAGACGATAGTTTGTAACATGGAGTTATGTCTCTTCATAGCACAAATCCTGGGCTGAATTTAGCGACCATGTTTTGCCCACTCAGAATGATCCATCTCTCGGCCTGCCTAGCTTACTCCAGAGGAAAGGTAACCACAACACGCCTGGAACAAGAGAAGTTGCAGAAGCTGCCGGATTAGCAAAACAATGCTCTAACTATTCACCTGTCGGAGTTTCCATCCTAGACCAGTTGCCGACCAAGGCTGGTCTGCCCTTCCATGACATTTAGTATTTAGGTTTCAATTCCTCGCACTAAGGAAAGGCATGTACCCTCCCAGTTGCGCTGCCATGGTGAAATATCATCCATATAATTGAACCAGAACGCCCAAGAGTCGAGATCTGTTGAGAGACATGAATAACTAGTCTTCCTCTCTTTTTCCACAAATCTGTTTGCACACCCACAACATCTCAGCCACCGTTATCTCCACATACAGCATGTATAAATTCGTTTTCTGACACTTCTCCGTGGAAAGATACAAGGCTGCCAAACATCTCCTCTTACTTTCTTCCTCTATCTCTCTTTCCACAAAAATTCAGAAAATTTCGTGTTTTATTCTTCTTATAATGTAGCCAAGAATGACCCCGTCTCGTTCGAAGATTGCGATAAGCTGCCTTCGTGTCTTAGCCTCTTGTAAAATATTTAGATAACTAATTTTGACTGCCCTGGGAATTTTCGGCATTATTCTGTAAATCCAGATTTATGAGGCAACTGAGTATTTTGTTGTTGTTGCATGTTTACTAATTGTCCAGGATTAACAGCTATATTAAATAATAAGTTTTATAAAACATGCAAGACATCTTTTTCTAACCTCAAGTGACAGGGATTAACCGAATAAGAAATTCCTAATTTGATAGAATGCAGTTTGTGCTTGTCCATATGGGTTATTTATCTATGTGATAATCTTTTATCTGGCGTTATCCGTTTGCCAAGATGAGGGCATTTCTGCACTTACTCAAATTACTAATCTTGACTTTAATTGTACATATAAGGCCTGATTCGGTTCTTTGATATCTCATTCTTGTATTTTCCTATTATTCAAGGAAAGGCATATTTTCCCTTACTTTCTACAGTCACAATGTATCATTTTCGGTTAGTTCCTTCTGATTTTTTGCTATAAAGACGTTCTTATCAGCCTAACGTCAGTTTTTAATCGAAGACTACCAACAGCGATTCCTGACATATTTTCTTTAGATTCATAGTATGCTTACTGTATAATAAAAACCGGGGCATCTAGCCCATGAAAGAGAGACATTTCGAATGCCTGTTATAGAGGCAACACAAACTTGCTTGTGACTTTGGAACAACTCGGCTGCTTTCCGCCCACACTTGGAGGATACAGACGCAACAAAGAGTCATGGCTGAATGAAGGTGGTCTTGGCTCAAGATGTTTACGAAGGATTTCAGGTCAGAGAAGAGACATGAGCGACCGCCATAGATTTAGAGGACGCATACAATAAAGTATCATTCGAGCACTTGATAAAAACCCTCTTCAGACTGAAAGTGCACCCTCACCTTGTACGATGGATAGCTGCAGTTCTGCTCCAAAGGAAGGTGGTGCTAAGATGCGGGAGTTGGTCTTCTGAGCCGATAACGATATGTCCAGGATTGCCGCAGGGTTCACCACTGTCACCAGTACTATTCAACGTGTATACGGTGCCGATCACTGAACAACAGTTGGACGGGAGGGGTAGGACTCATTGATTTGCTGACGACATTCTCGTGTATCGACAGGGTCGAGATAGACATGCGGTTGCCAGTGATATGCAGGGAGAACTAGATTGAATTTCCTCATTGTGTGCTGATGCCAGTTCCCTTGTCAACTCTGTAAAGGCATCGGTTACATGTTTCTCCCTAAACAACCATATTGTGACCACAGACCTGCAAGCAGTGAGAATGAATGGGAGTATTTTGAGTAGAACCCAGTCGATGACATATCTTGGCGTGAGGCTTGATCGTAGCCTGTCATTCAGAGAACATGTCGATTATGTCATAACGAAAGCTCGAAAAGTTTTGTCAGCAATGAAAGTCATGAACATGAACATGAACATTGGCACCTTGCAGTATTCACAGACGATAGTTTGTGCTTTTAAAAGGCATAATAACTTTTACCTATGGCGAGGGCGAATGTGACTGATAAGGCCAATTCGCTCTGTAAATGTCCGTTCACAGTGGGTGCATATGAACACGTCGTCATTTCCACCATCATACCATCATGCACCATCTAACATCTCACACGCTCTGTGTGTGACTTATCTGCAATAATTTTCTCCTTTGTCTTTATTCTATTTCTGATGTTTGCCCTCCATGCAACACGTTCAGCCGCGACTTGCTCAAAATGTGCATTATCAATGTCTGTATCAATCATGTCCCTCTTACACACATCTTTGTATCGTAGTAGAGGCCGACCCTGAGATGTCTTTGTAATTCACAAAAAAGATGTCCTTTGGTATTCTACCATCATCCATCCTTCTAAGATGTCCAATCCATCTAAGTCTACGAAGACGGAGCATGGAATAAACCGTCACACAACCTGATCTTTCTAATACTTCAGTATTTGTGATTTTGTCTTGCCACTTAATACCAAGAATTCTCCGCAGACACCGCATATGAAAGCCGTTTAAACGTTTCTCTTAGTGTGAGTAAGTTGTCCGGGTTTCACTGCCATAAAGAAGAGTACTAAGGACACAGGCTTGATAGACAAGGACTTTTGTTTTGGCAGTAAGCTTCCTGTTCTCCCAGACTCGTTTTCTTAACCTATTCATTGTTTCTGCTGCCTTACCAATCTGGATGTTGATTTCCTGATCTAGGGATAATTTGCAATGAAAGTCATGGCAACTGCCAATATCGAGCAAAGACTGACAATACTTCTGATCCAAGGACTGATGCTTTCACCCATCGAGTATGCCCTGGCCATCCTTACTGTCAGCCATACACAGATTTCAAGACTTGAAAAGGTACAAAACGAAGCTATGCGCATCATTTTGGGCTGCACGAGAGACACCAGCTGTGTAGCAATGAGATACCTCCTTGACTTCCCGACAATGAACCACAGGATCATGATCTGGAGAGCTCGTGCATACTTAAAAATAAGTGCAGATAAGCGGCATCCTCTGCAAGAAGCTATATTCAGAGAAAAGGGTGACAGGCTAAAGAGGGGCAAATCAAGGATGAGTCGGGCGGAAAATGTCGTCAGACTGGTCTGCAATCTCACCAGTATCAACCCCGGCAAGGAATGGGTGCCGGTGCCTCCAGCTTTTAAGTGCACCTTCTCCTGCATTATCACACTCGACAGACCGTGCAGAGAGCAGAACACTGCCGCTGTCAATGCAAATGTCAACGCGCTCATCTATGAACACTCAGATAGTTCCGGAGTGCTCAACTATACAGATGGATCTGTTGTAAAGCAGCAGAGAAATGCATGGGCATTTACAGCCCGTACAGCGGGCCGAAACGTTCAAGAATCCAGTGGTGCCTACTCTATGGCCACGAGCAGCATGACGATGGAGGTGATGGCAGTAACACATGTGTTCATTTGGCTAGAATCACAGCATTATGCCAACGAGTGTGTACTAAGTGATTAGATGTGCATGATACGGAAGGTCGAAGCTGGATCGTCGCCAGTGGACTGATTCGCTGCGGAATCTGTTGTCCGCAAAGCAACCTTCATCTTCGTCCCAGGACATGCGGGAGTCGAGGGAAATGAACGAGCTGATAAACTGGCTGGCTCTGCACCCCCTGCAGATAACCAGCACATGGATCGCGCCGATGTTATTAACGTCCTTAAAGATATGTCGAGAACCGAGGACTTTGACGTCAGTGAATCCACATCGCTGTCTAGGATGTAAGACTTGGGAGTAAGAATTGGCACGGCCAGACACGAGAGGTGCATCGGGAAAATGAGGTGCCTCGTCAACCAGCACAGAAATGGCACTATTAGCCACCGGACGCTGATGCATATACTGGGGGGGGGGGGGGGGGGGGGGGGGGGGGGGAAGGGGAGGAGGATCTGAGCACCTATGGTCCTGTCCGGAGTGCAAATGAAGATACCCCGGCTGATAACTAATAACTGATAACTGTTATAAAGGCAAAGTTCTGGATGATAATAATGATGATGATGATAATGAAAACGAATCAGGGGATAGTACAAACCCTTGCCTGACACACTTCTTTGTGAACTAAAATACTCCTAAAAGATTTCTGATTTTTATAGCTACAGTTTGCTGCCCGTATATGATTTTTGTTATGAGTTGATCTTTGCATTCCATCTCTAAATGTTTAAGAAGTTGCATTATTTTCTCATGTCTCACAGTCAAACTCTGTTGGCAGGTCCGCATGGCCGAATGGATAAGAACACGTGTTCTTAAACATCCGGTGTGCTGATGGCGAGGTAAGCGGTTCAACCCCTACATAGGACAGCTGGACTAAAATTTTGACCTGTGGTGCTTGACTTTTTTAAAAATGTTGCATATCCCTTACAGGACATTGCACTCAACACCAGCATTTTTCAGCTGCTGCTGATGCACTAGGCAAGTTTTACATTCAGTAGTTTGCCACTGCTTCCTGAACGACCGGCTCACATACCCCCGTAAGTTACCAGCACGGCGCGAATCGCTGCCGATTCTCACAGTTGTTGTTTTCCCCACGTGGATATACGGAATTACGAACAATGTCGTTAACTCCTTGGCCAGGGGGACTGGCTCCTTGACTTGGGGACGTGAATTACAAGTACCTCTGATGTCGGAGTGGGTTCGCCTGATGACGAGGGACACTGTTAATAGGGAAATCTACCCACACGCAAAATTCAGTCCATCACTACTATAAATAGTGTGTATGGACTACGTTTGAGTTCAAAGCGAGCGAGCGCAAAAAAAAAAGAAGCGATTGTGTACTCTATGAAACCGCTATTTTTGCAAGCAATGTTTAAATTGTTAAGTAATTGGATGATTTGTTCACGTCTCAGATTCTAAATCTGTTATCTTTCCAACCAATGTCTAAATGTGTAAGTAGCTGGATTATTTTCTAATGTTTCACAGTGAAACTCTGTTGTGTACTATAAAACCGCTACCTTTGCTATCAATGTCTAAATGTGTAAGCAATTGGATTATTTCTTTATGTCTCAGAGTCAAACTCTGTTGTGTACTCTATTAAGCAGCTATCTTTGCAAACAATATCTAAATGTTTAAGTAATTGGATTATTTCTTCATGTCTCACAGTCAAAATATGTTATCTCTTCAATAAATGTCTAAATGTTTAAATAGTTGCATTAATTCCTCATGTATCACAGTCAAACTCCGTTGTGTAATCTATGAAGCATACATTCACATCTGTTTTTAGTTGTATAGCTCTTTCTTATAGCGCCCTGGGAATATTTATAACGCTGTTTGTGCCCTTTATCTGGCTTGTTGGTATAGTCGTTAGGAGGCTACACTGATAATAGTATAAGGGCGGTCGGACAAGGGTTCGATTCCCGCGCTCGGCGCTGGTTAAGAAAGGGAAAGACTGATCAACTATTCTTCCGTGCATTCAGGTCAGATTCAGGTGATGGTCGTATTACACCACATACTCATAGCGGGCTCTTGCTTTGATACTTATTTTTGTATTTGTTGTGTCCATTCTTTCCGCCTGCAACGTCACACTGTACATCACTAATTTCTTGTTTCATCACCTCTCTCTCTCTCTCTCTCTCTCTCTCTCTCTCTCTCTCTCTCTCTACACACACACACACACACACACACACACACACACACACACACATATATATATATATATATATATATATATACAGATAGAGAGAGAGAGAGAGAGAGATAGAGAGAGAGAGAGAGAGAGAGAGAGAGAGAGAGAGAGAGAATACTACTGTACTATTGCAACCACTTCAATTACTTCTGCCTCTGATGCTGCAACTGCTGCTCATGTTGATGCTGCTGTTAAACTAATCACCACTATCGATGTAGTATGTGAAATCAATCCTTTAAATCTATTTAAATCGTAAGGAAACAAAAAGTCACTGCCAACTCTATAAAACCCAGTATTCGTAATAGATTTTTTTTTTTTTTTTTAAGCATATCCTTTTTACAGGACTTAGCTGTCAACACCAGCATCTTTCAGCTGTATGTTGATTCGTAATAGATAGAACATGTTAATTACCCCAGAATATGTAGGTATAGTTGTTAATGTAAAGGAACACGAGAGCGGAAGGGAGGGGGTAGTAGTGGAGGGTGAAAAAGGGGGGGGGGGGGTAGGGGGGGGGTAGGGGACAATTCATCAAATGTCAACTGAGACATATTTAGTAGAATGAGTTTTGTTGATATTTTCTAGCAGTGTTTTTTGTTTTCATTTATTGCGTTGAAATCGATATTTTCAATCTCATTAAAAAGAGCTCCGAGGTCATAAAATCAATAACAATTCATTTAGCCTGAAAGCAAGGGCACATTTTAAACTTTTAATCTCTTGAAATATTAATTTCTATCGGATTTTTTTCCACCCTCCACTCCTTACGGTGTAATCCGCGACAGCTATCGGTAGCTAGCACTCTTGTCTGCCGACCCGGTGCACATATGTTCGAATCCTTATAGATGCGCAATTAAAGATTTTAAAAAAAAACTTCTGTGGCTTCTAGGTCGGCTCAGCCTAAAATAGTATATGGTGTATTTTTAATGACTGTGCAGTGTTTGAAAATATTGCCGGTCCAAGTTTTGTATTTACCTATTATTTTGCATGAACTTTACAGATGGTGAATATGAAACTTGGACCGGCAATATTTTCAAACATTTGTTTTCGCATATTCTTTACAGGACATTGCAGTCAACACCAGCATTTTTCAGCTGTTTTGATGTCTTGGCAAGTTTTTTACGTTCAAATAGTTTACCATTGCTTCTGAACGATCGGCTCACATACTTTAGTAAGTTACCCAAGCCTGACTCGATAGGCTGCCGAATCTCGCGCAGCTGTATTTCTTACGTGGGTATACGGGATTACGAACAACGTCCTTAACTCTTCGCCAGGGAAACACTGCACAGTCATTAAAAATGCACCCTATACGAGAAAATTTACTCTGAAGTAAAGATGGTCAACGTGATATTGACCATGTCACCCAATGAGCGCTAGGTCGTCTATAAAAAGATGGGATTACCACAATACATACACGCCTCAAGGCTTGGGAATGGGGCCGTTTCATTAATTATGGCGAGGCTTTTTAAAAAATTGACCCGAGCTACCAGATTAACCGAGTCGATTTTAACCGGATCATTCATCGAGGGCAGAGTGGTCCATATAATCATGAGGCTAGCACCATATACCAAATGCGCCTCGAGGCTTGGAAAACGGCCCTTTACTTAATTAATTACTTACTTATTTACTAAAATAACTTACTTAACTAATTTAGTGCCGATCGCCAAACGTGACATCCCATTTAAACAGAAGGCCGATTTATCGCCAAAATACGGTAATTGTGAAATTGCTTTTCTTCGTGGTATCTTCCGCAATTCCAATGTTCGGTGAATAAAAATACAAATGGCACCAATACTAAAGAACAAACATGTATCAATAACTACTAAGAAAGCACTTTACAATACAATCTTCCTACCAACTCTATGCTACCAATGCCAAACCTGGACAATGACAGAAAAAGAGAAAAGAAAAATCACAACAACAGAAATGAGGTTCCTGAGAAGAATACTCACTGTATCAAGAAAAGATAAGATCAGAAATGAAGAAATCGGGACTAAAGTGGGGGTTAAAGCAGCACTAGATTTTATTAGAAAGCAGCAAGTCAAATGGTTTGGCCATGCAAGTAGGTTACCAGTCAACAGCATACCACAACAAGCAATGATGTACAGACCAGATAGAAACAGAGGAAGAAGCCGACCACGTAAACGTTGGACGGAGGGAATAGCAGAGTCCATGGGAATATCGATATATGAAGCCCATAATTGGGCACTCTCACGAAGTTTATACTTCATCTCGACACCGCAAGGTACAAGAGGAACATGATGAGATGAGATGAGATGAGATGAGAATATAAATGTACATTATACTATTTGTTCATTTCATTGTGTACCATTCTTGATCGAAACCCACTTTTTGTTTGGCACTGAATCAGTTAATACTTACGTTACTTACTTACTTTACTTACTTTACTTACTGTACTTACTTTACTTACTTACTTTACTTACTTACTTTACTTATTTTACTTACTTACTTTACTTACTTACTTTATTTACTTACTTTACTTACTTACTTTACTTACTTTACTTACTTACTTTACTTACTTACTTTACTTACTTTACTTACTTACTTTACTTACTTACTTTACTTACTTACTTTACTTACTTTACTTACTTACTTACTTTACTTACTTACTTTACTTACTTTACTTACTTACTTTACTTACTTACTTTACTTATATACTTTACTTACTTACTTTACCTTGCTTACTATACTTACTGTACTTACTTTACTTACTTTACTTACTTACTTTACTTACTGTACTTACTTTACTCACTTACTTTACTTACTTACTTTACCTTGCTTACTATACTTACTGTACTTACTTTACTTACTTACTTTACTTACTTTACTTACGTTACTTACGTTACTTTCTTACTGTACTTACTTAATGTACTTACATTACTTACTTACTGTACTTACTTACTGTACTTACTTACTGTACTTACTTACTATACTTTACTTACTTACTTTACTTACTTACTTTACTTACTTACTTTACTTACTTTACTTTCTTACTGTACTTACTTAACGTACTTACATTACTTACTTACTGTACTTACTTACTGTACTTACTTACTATACTTTACTTACTTACTCTACTTACTTACTATACTTACTTACTTAACTTACAACTACACCTTCCAGTGGCTGAAGAAGGGAAACTCCCAGCTACACTTTCCTGTGGTTGAAGACATGCTACATTCAAGCTTGTGTCAAACGCCGGTGAAGAGACCGATCATCCAATGGAATAAGTGGATGTATTTGCAGCTGAGTAGAGCAGGGCACTCACTTTTCATGACAGCCGAACATTTCTAATAAAGATGGGGGTCCAAACTACAAATGTGGAAGCAGAAGTCAAGGGGAAATCACCACAGTTTCTCACAAGAATAAGATAATGATTATGGCACAGACGTTTAAAGAAAGAGTGATATGTTCATAAACTGCACTCCAGTCTTCGGACTGAGTAACTTGACTCAACACTGTCTCACGTTTGTAGATCTATTAATATGGAAATGACAATGTCACTGTCTTGAACTAAATTACAAGTAAGTTACTAGCCAATTGAAAAAAAAAGGTTTATTATTCTCAAACATTTTCTGGGGGAGATGAAGTGTGAATAGTTACAGGACGGCTCAATCGTCACTGTAAATAATACAGAGGAAGTAAGAAGCTTTACATTCAAAACCAACATTCAGTAACATAACTACAGCACAATACAGATACATGACCAGGCGAGTAAAATCATATCTATGGGACCAATGGAAATTAAACAGCTGCAACAAAAGAACGGGGGCGCAGAGCATTGCAACAACTATAAGAAAGAGACAAAGAGCATTCTCTAGTGATATAATGAGGGAGGGGAAAGGGGCATTGAAAAACGTGAGGCGATTGGAAAGATCGGCGTTAGAAGAGGCAGAAGAAGACAGAGAGAAATGATACTAGGTAGTCTAAGATGATAGCATAAATAAATGTCATCAACAGAGTTGATCCAGAACACCATAAGCCAAGATCTGTGAATAGCCACGCTAGTGCCACTATGCAACCAACTGATAGCGGGAGATAATACAGAGAATGCAAACTAGTCTATTTACAGCCAAAAATGAAGCAGTGATACATAGCTATAATCATGGTAAACAATAGATTTGAAAAATAAAGAACGTCAATTATCATAAATTATGTCACACAACAAATTAACATGCAAAAGCAAATTGGATATTTACAGACACAGTTCCGCGCATCACAAATGAAGAAAAGTTCCCAAAGGTGGAGGAGGCATGGATATCAGAAGGGCATTCTCTAATAGATGGTTGATGACCCCATCTGCCCATACCGTGAAAGAAAAAAAAGGGGGGGGGGGGGTGGAAGAACCCAAATTCAATTTTCAGCACACGCAATAAACCCACAGAAGAATTATGACAAGCTCTCATTCCGCAGTCTCCACAATCATGTGACATTGAGGCCATTCTAGAACCGTCTGCTTCTGTGAGCGATCCATCCGTCCACCAGGACAAGGGAGTCGAAGTGTTATTTAAATAACGTTGGAATCAAGTGTGCCATGTTGAAATCGTCGAAACGTCATCTCAAGTTTCGAAATTATCTCGCTGTGAATACAGTTTATCCACGAAGACAGACTATTGTGAATTCTAAAATTGTTAAAGTGGCTAATATTTAATTTTTGTTTTCTGCACAGAGCAAGAAGATGAGTGTTAATCATGATACCGTTATTTATTTAAGTAATCGATACCAAATATCCAGTGCTTGGAATGAGTAAGGAAATAAGGGAGACAGGCAGTGACGCGAGAGGTATCGATCTGTTATTAAGATCTCGCAGCCAATCCGAAGTTCACCAATAAAGCCACAGAACCAAAGACAGAAGCAGGAGAAGCAGGACACGAACTGTGTGATTTCATCGTTATTTCTAGAACAAAATCGTCGACCTCACAATGACCTGGTAAGTCTGAACGTTATATCTGGTTGTTGTTTATCTAGGTTTTTAGTATACAACAAGCGCACGATGCTTGGCGGTTCAATAAGTCATGACATTCTGATGGTTTCTAGTGGGTGAGGGAATCTTTGTTTCTTACTGCGACGTGGAAACTAACGGAATGCAGCAAGAGCATAGTGACTTGGAATAACTGATGAATCAATGCTAGGGACGACCGGCTTGGATAAGATGCAGACAAGAGTTTAGAAAAATGGCAATTTGTAGAATATAGTCATTTCTCAGAATGTATATATTTACCTCTGCCGTGAATAATTAAATATGATAGTACTTAACGTGATAATCATACAACGATATATCATATATGTAGTGACTTTGTCACATTTTGTAGCACTTATATTTATAGACCTGATTCAAGGCTGGTGATCGTGTGAGATGGTGACTCATGACCTACCATGCTTAACAGCATGGCACATGATGATAGTTATTAACAGGAGAAGCTTGCCATGACAGTGAACCAAGTTCATTCACCAGAAGTGATGGGAGTTGTTTTATACCAGTCGGGTCTAGGATAGACCCAGCCTCTTAAACTAGGTACCAGACCATTTTCTGAGAATTGTTTTTGAAGGAAACTGCCGATCCCATCTCGTTATTTCTTGACATAAAATATGTGAAGGCCTAATACTTCTCACCTCAAAGACAGTATTTGTCATAGCACTACCTGCACCTTTTATGATTGTTATTAACATGTGCTAATTTTTATGGTAAGGACAAGGCAAGGTGACACGTCGGTCCGCGCGTGAAACAGGAAATTTGTGTAACGATAGTATGAGCCACATGAGGTTAATCAGAATTATTGTGTGAAAAGTCTTGTTACTCCTTAAAGATTGTGTTAGCTCATAATTCTTTAGACATTTTATTTTAACCCATCCGCAACATTTAAGACCCG
This sequence comes from Cepaea nemoralis, assembly GCA_014155875.1. Classification (NCBI taxonomy): domain Eukaryota; kingdom Metazoa; phylum Mollusca; class Gastropoda; order Stylommatophora; family Helicidae; genus Cepaea; species Cepaea nemoralis. The sequence continues at coordinate 34,165 of JACEFZ010001445.1, forward strand.
AGTGAGCTTCGTTCGGGGCCCCGGAAATCTCTTCAACCTTGTCACACTCCTCCTCATCATGTGCTTTGCCAAACGACATAGACATTCATGTTCCAGTACATATCTTGGGACCCTGGTGATCTGGGTCAATTATATCGAATGATGTTCCTCCAAGTCATTATCTTACACATTCAACATCACGTTCCTCGGCCTGCCTCTGTCAGGTTTACGGCTGGTAATTCCAGTCGGCACTATGCTCAGATGGGTTGGATACGAAGACAGTGGTTGCTGACTATGGAGGGGCGACGACTGAGAAAGATTAATTTCATATTCGTGCCAGGGTATGCGGGTGTACAAGGAAATGAGCGGGCTGACAGGCTTGCAGTTAAGGCTACTGTGGAAGGCTGGCAAGCCATGGACCAGGCGCTATACTGAATTCTCTACGAGAAGTAATTCGTTCGCGAGAACCAAGTGATGACTGTGAATCTACAACCAGGATCAGACTGCAAGAACAGCAAGTTAAAAGATGTGTGGCCAAACAAGAACACTATGCAAGAAGAAAAAGAAGATTAATAAACCAACACAGAATTGGTGTCGGTAGCCGTTAGACGCTGCGGGATTTACTGAAGAGGGATCCGAGCACTTATGGATTGAATGGTTTCGATGTGCAATGAGGATTATCTGTCACTGACTGACTGACTGACTGACTGACTGACTGACTGACTGACTGACTGACTATGTTTTCTAATGCCTCTCTTCTCATTAGAACACCACATATAACTACTTGTTTCTTTCTTATTGTTGCATATTAAGTTCTACTTTCAGTAGCCTACGCAGTCACTCTTTGTTAGTTATTCTGACAATCCAAGGTATTAGCAACGTTCATCTCAGAAATAGTAATTATCTGTGTTACCCCCAAGTTCTTACTAATGTGTTGTTTCACATACCAAGATTAATAGAACGTTTCAATATAACATTTCAGAACTGGCTTTCTGACAACGATGCAATAAGCAGTCACATTAAATACTCTATGACATGTCTCGAACTCGCTTTCTAACAACGATGCAATAAGCAGTCACATTAAAATACTCTATGACATGTCCTCGAACTCGCTTCTAACACGATGCAATAAGTCACATTAAAATACTCTATGACATGTCTCGAACTGGCTTTCTAACAACAATGCATAACAGTCACATTAAAATACTCTATGACATGTCTCGAACTCGCTGTCTAACAACGATGCAATAAGTCACACTAAAATACTCTATGACATGTCTCGAACTGGCTTTCTAACAACGATGCAATAAGCAGTCACATTAAAATACTCTATGACATGTCTCGAACTCGCTTTCTAACAACGATGCAATAAGTCACATTAAAATACTCTATGACATGTCTCAAACTCGCTTTCTAAACAACGATGCAATAGTCACATTAAAATACTCTATGACATGTCTCGAACTGGCTTTCTAACAACGATGCAATAAGCAGTCACATTAACATACTCTATGACATGTCTCGAAACTCGCTTTCTAACAACGATGCAATAAGTCACATTAAAATACTCTATGACATGTCTCGAACTCGCTTTCTAACAACGATGCAATAAGTCACATTAAAATACTCTATGACATGTCTCGAACTCGCTTTCTAACAACGATGCAATAAGTCACATTAAAATACTCTATGACATGTCTCGAACTGGCTTTCTAACAACGATGCAATAAGTCACATTAAAATACTCTATGACATGTCTCGAACTGGCTTTCTAACAACGATGCAATAAGCAGTCACATTAACATACTCTATGACATGTCTCGAACTCGCTTTCTAACAACGATGCAATAAGCAGTCACATTAAAATACTCTATGACATGTCTCGAACTGGCTTTCTAACAACGATGCAATAAGCAGTCACATTAAAATACTCTATGACATGTCTCGAACTCGCTTTCTAACAACGATGCAATAAGCAGTCACATTAAAATACTCTATGACATGTCTCGAACTCGCTTTCTAACAACGATGCAATAAGCAGTCACATTAAAATACTCTATGACATGTCTCGAACTCGCTTTCTACAACGATGCAATAAGCAGTCACATTAAAATACTCTATGACATGTCTCGAACTCGCTTTCTAACAACGATGCAATAAGCAGTCACATTAAATACTCTATGACATGTCTCGAACTGGCTTTCTACAACGATGCAATAAGCAGTCACATTAAAATACTCTATGACATGTCTCGAACTGGCTTTCTAACAACGATGCAATAAGCAGTCACATTAAAATACTCTATGACATGTCTCGAACTCGCTTTCTAACAACGATGCAATAAGTCACATTAAAATACTCTATGACATGTCTCGAACTCGCTTTCTAACAACGATGCAATAAGTCACATTAAAATACTCTATGACATGTCTCGAACTGGCTTTCTAACAACGATGCAATAAGTCACATTAAAATACTCTATGACATGTCTCGAACTCGCTTTCTAACACGATGCAATAAGGTCACATTAAAATACTCTATGACATGTCTCGAACTCGCTTTCTAACACGATGCATAAGTCACATTAAATACTCTATGACATGTCTCGAACTGGCTTTCTAACAACGATGCAATAAGCAGTCACATTAAAATACTCTATGACATGTCTCGAACTCGCTTTCTAACAACGATGCAATAAGCAGTCACATTAAAATACTCTATGACATGTCTCGAACTGGCTTTCTAACAACGATGCAATAAGCAGTCACATTAAAATACTCTATGACATGTCTCGAACTCGCTTTCTAACAACGATGCAATAAGCAGTCACATTAAAATACTCTATGACATGTCTCGAACTCGCTTTCTAACAACGATGCAATAGCAGTCACATTAAAATACTCTATGACATGTCTCGAACTCGCTTTCTAACAACGATGCAATAAGCAGTCACATTAAATACTCTATGACATGTCTCGAACTCGCTTTCTAACAACGATGCAATAAGTAGTCACATTAAAATACTCTATGACATGTCTCGAACTGCTTTCTAACAACGATGCAATAAGCAGTCACATTAAAATACTCTATGACATGTCTCGAACTGGCTTTCTAACAACGATGCAATAAGCAGTCACATTAAAATACTCTATGACATGTCTCGAACTGGCTTTCTAACAACGATGCAATAAGCAGTCACATTAAAATACTCTATGACATGTCTCGAACTGGCTTTCTAACAACGATGCAATAAGCAGTCACATTAAAATACTCTATGACATGTCTCGAACTGGCTTTCTAACAACGATGCAATAAGCAGTCACATTAAATACTCTATGACCATGTCTCGAACTGGCTTTCTAACAACGATGCAATAAGCAGTCACATTAAATACTCTATGACATGTCTCGACTGGCTTCTACAACGATGCAATAAGCAGTCACATTAAATACTCTATGACATGTCTCGAACTGGCTTCTAACAACGATGCAATAAGCAGTCACATTAAAATACTCTATGACATGTCTCGAACTGGCTTTCTAACACGATGCAATAGCAGTCACATTAAATACTCTATGACATGTCTCGAACTGGCTTCTAACAACGATGCAATAAGCAGTCACATTAAAATACTCTATGACATGTCCTCGAACTGGCTTCTACAACGATGCATAAGCAGTCCACATTAAATACTCTATGACATGTCTCGACTGGCTTTCTAACAACGATGCAATAGCAGTCACATTAACATACTCTATGACATGTCCTCGAACTCGCTTTCTAACAACGATGCAATAAGCAGTCACATAAATACTCTATGACATGTCTCGAACTGGCTTTCTAACAACGATGCAATAGCAGTCCAGTTAACATACTCGTATGACATGTCTCGAACTGGCTTTCTAACAACGATGCAATAAGCAGTCACATTAAATACTCTATGACATGTCTCGAACTGGCTTTCTAACAACGATGCAATAAGCAGTCACATTAACATACTCTATGACATGTCTCGAACTCGCTTTCTAACAACGATGCAATAAGCAGTCACATTAAAATACTCTATGACATGTCTCAAACTGGCTTCTACAACGATGCAATAAGCAGTCACATTAACATACTCTATGACATGTCTCGAACTCGCTTTCTAACAACGATGCAATAAGTAGTCACATTAAATACTCTATGACATGTCTCGAACTCGCTTTCTAACAACGATGCATAAGCAGTCACATTAACATACTCTATGACATGTCTCAACTCGCTTTCTAACAACGATGCAATAAGCAGTCACATTAAAATACTCTATGACATGTCTCAACTGGCTTTCTAACAACGATGCAATAAGCAGTCACATTAACATACTCTATGACATGTCTCGAACTCGCTTTCTAACAACGATGCAATAAGCAGTCACATTACAATACTCTATGACATGTCTCGAACCTGGCTTTCTAACACGCATGCAATAAGCAGTCACATTAACATACTCTATGACATGTCTCGAACTCGCTTTCTAACAACGATGCAATAGCAGTCACATTAAATACTCTATGACATGTCCTCAAACTGGCTTTCTACAACGATGCAATAAGCAGTCACATTAACATACTCTATGACATGTCTCGAACTCGCTTTCTAACAACGATGCAATAAGCAGTCACATTAACATACTCTATACATGTCTCGAACTTCGCTTTCTAACAACGATGCAATAAGCAGTCACATTAAATACTCTATGACATGTCTCGACTGGCTTTTCTAACAACGATGCAATAAGCAGTCACATTAAAATACTCTATGACATGTCTCGAACTCGCTTTCTAACACGATGCAATAAGCAGTCACATTAAAATACTCTATGACATGTCTCGAACTCGCTTCTAACAACGATGTCAATAAGTAGTCACATTAAATACTCTATGACCTGGTCTCGAACTGGCTTTCTAACAACGATGCAATAAACAGTCACATTAAAATACTCTATGACATGTCTCTCGAACTCGCTTTCTAACAACGATGCAATAAGCAGTCACATTAAAATACTCTATGACATGTCTCGAACTGGCTTCTAACACGAGGCAATAAGTAGTCCATTAAAATACTCTATGACATGTCTCGACTCGCTTTCTAATAACGATGCAATAAACAGTCACATTAAAATACTCTATGACATGTCTCGAACTCGCTTTCTAACACGATGCAATAAGCAGTCACATTAAAATACTCTATGACATGTCTCGAACTGGCTTTCTAACAACGATGCAATAAGCAGTCAGCATTAAAATACTCTTGACATGTCTCGACTCGCTTTCTAACAACGATGCAATAAGTAGTCACATTAAAATACTCTATGACATGTCTCGAACTCGCTTTCTAACACGATGCAATAAGTATCACATTAGAATACTCTATGACATGTCTCGAACTGGCTTTCACACGAGGCAATAAGCAGTCACATTAAAATACTCTATGACATGTCTCGAACTGCTTTCTAACACGAGGCAATAAGTAGTCACATTAAAATACTCTATGACATGTCTCGAACTGGCTTTCTAACAACGATGCAATAAGTAGTCACATTAAAATACTCTATGACATGTCTCGAACTGGCTTTCTAACAACGATGCAATAAGCAGTCACATTAAATACTCTATGACATGTCTCGAACTGGCTTTCTAACAACGATGCAATAAGCAGTCACATTAAAATACTCTATGACATGTCTCGACTCGCTTTCTAACACGATGCAATAAGCAGTCACATTAAATACTCTATGACTGTCTCGACTGGCTTTCTAACAACGATGCAATAAGCAGTCACATTAAAATACTCTATGACATGTCTCGAACTGGCTTTCTAACAACGTGCAATAAGCAGTCACATTAAATACTCTATGACATGTCTCGAACTGGCTTTCTAACAACGATGCAATAAGCAGTCACATTAAAATACTCTATGACATGTCTCGAACTGGCTTTCTAACAACGATGCAATAAGCAGTCCACATTAAAATACTCTTGACATGTCTCGAACTGGCTTTCTAACAACGATGCAATAAGCAGTCACATTAAATACTCTATACATTCTCGAACTGGCTTTCTAACAACGATGCAATAGCAGTCACATTAAAATCTCTATGACATGTCTCGAACTGGCTTTCTAACAACGATGCATAAGCAGTCACATAAAATACTCTATGACATGTCTCGAACTGGCTTTCTAACAACGATGCAATAGCAGTCACATTAAATACTCTATGAATGTCTCGAACTGGCTTCTAACAACGATGCAATAAGCAGTCACATTAAAATACTCTATGACATGTCCTCGAACGGCTTTCTACAACGATGCAATAGCAGTCACATTAAAATACTCTATGACCATGTCTCGAACTGGCTTTCTAACAACGATGCAATAAGCAGTCACATTAAAATACTCTATGACATGTCTCGAACTGGCTTTCTAACAACGAATGCACATAAGCATTCACATTAAATACTCTATGACATGTCTCGAACTCGCTTTCTAACACGATGCAATAAGCAGTCACATTAAAATACTCTATGACATGTCTCGAACTGGCTTTCTAACCGATGCAATAAGCAGTCACATAAAATACTCTATGACATGTCTCGAACTCGCTTTCTAACAACGATGCAATAAGCAGTCACATTAAATACTCTATGACATGTCTCGAACTCGCTTTCTAACAACGATGGCAATAAGCAGTCACATTAAATACTCTATGACATGTCTCGAACTCGCTTTCAACCACGATGCAACAAGCAGTCACATTAACTACTCTATGACATGTCTCGAAACTCGCTTTCTAACAACGATGCATAAGCAGTCACATTAAATACTCTATGACATGTCTCGAACGTCGCTTTCTAACACGATGCAATAAGCAGTCACATTAACATATCTATGACAGTCTCGAACTCGCTTTCTAACAACGATGCAATAAGCAGTCACATTAACATACTCTATGACATGTCTCGAACTCGCTTTCTAACAACGATGCAATAGCAGTCACATTAACATACTCTATGACATGTCCTCGAACTGGCTTTCTAACAACGATGCAATAAGCAGTCACATTACATACTCTATGACATGTCTCGAACTCGCTTCTCTAACAACGATGCATAAGCAGTCACATTAAAATACTCTATGACATGTCTCGAACTCGCTTTCAACACGATGCAATAAGCAGTCACATTAAATTACTCTATGACATGTCTCGAACTCGCTTTCTAACAACGATGCAATAAGCAGTCACATTAACATACGCTTTGACATGTCTCCAGGCATATACAACAGAGGTAAAATGCTGGTGTTGACAGCGATTCCTGTAAAAAGATATGCGGAAAAAAGTAGTGCTGCAGCAGCATTAGTAGTAGTAGTAGTAGTAGTAGTAGTAGTAGTAGTAGTAGTAGTAGTAGTAGTACAGGATGCATTTTTAATGATTATGCAGTGTTTGAAAATATTGCCGGTCCAAATTTTGTATTTACCTATTATGTTGCATGACATTTACAGAGGGTGAATACACAACTTGTACAGGCAATATTTTCAAACACTGCACAGTCATTAAAAATACACCCTATATTAGTAGTAGTAGTAGTAGTAGTAGTAGTAGTAGTAGTAGTAGTAGTAGTAGTAGTAGTAGTAGTAGTAGTAGTAGTGTATGAAGAGAAAACGTGTCCAACTGTCGGTCTGACTCTATTACTCCCCCCACCCAACTCCATAACGTGATATCAAAATCTCTCACTATCATAAGCTAGATCTTGCTTGCTTGCGTTCGCTGGCTGTGAACTCCCGCGCTCCACCTCCTGTTGTCCAACATAGTGTGATGTCATACAGGACCTGAAAAGCCAGATCTAATGCCTCTATTTTTGTCATGTGTAAATTGTCTGTTCCTTCCTGACTTCATTTAAGTTGTCTCCACCTTATCCGCTTTCCCGATACACCTTCAACCTTTCTAGACTTTGCTGTCTTTTTACCTGTACACAATATTTCATTTTCCTCATTTTGTTTATCTTTATAATCAATCCTGTTCGATATTGAATATCGTTTAGTTGTTCTTCTTTCTGTTCAGTGAATGTTTAGGACAGCACTTGGAAATAACCAATATTTCCTCGACTTTGTTAAAAGGTTTCACAAACTGAATTCATTAATTCACCATTTTGTTTCATTTGGTTTATAAACGATTACGCCCATCGCTCACGCATACTTCCATTAGCGCTCCAGTCTGCTCCCATTAATCACACGAGGATATTCTAAACACCGTACAGGAACGCCCTTAGACTGGCGATCGTCCCAAAATGTGTATTCCAGAATTACATATGGTATATTTACCTTTTTATTTTTTGGGTAAGTTTTCGTAATTTAAAAAAAAAGTATGGCCAGTAGTGGGCTATTTGAAATAATCTTTTCGATTTTCAACTGTACAGTACAGAATGTTTTACGTGTACAATGTGCATGCGGACCCTCCTATTTTTTGCCTTTGTCTGAGAAGGCACGATGTTTGATCAACTATCCCAGGCTCAGAGGTGCCAATTTCCTTATTTTGTACAAATCCACAGCGTGATTAGCACCAGTCTATTTGAGTCAGAGACAAATGCAGTACTTTTATCATATTCTCAGGAGGTCAGCATGGCCAAGTGGATAAGAACTCTTAAACTTCCAGTGTGCTGATGCCGAAGCAGCGGGTGTAAACCCTGCACGCCCAGTTGACTACAATGTTAACTTCTCGTGCATGTCTTAGGGACGTAAATTACAAGTAACTCAGAATCGCAGTGGGTTCGCATGATAGCCAGGGGCACAGAGAACAGGAAAAGCTAATCCGCACGCCAGTTCAGTGCACTTGGTGAACTATGCTTAAGGTCAAAGCGAGCGAATGCAAACAAACGAAAAAAAAATGGCATCCTCTAAAAATAAATTAAGTGTTTAATGAATTAAAACATGGTGTAATGTAAGCTAGCGAAGAAGCGTTAACAAATGACACCAAGTGAATCCGTGAAATTAATAATTAATTATAATTCTGAAAGTAATGAATACAAGGCTTTTGTTCAACTGCGCATTTAAATACACACACAAAACATTAAGCACATATGTGATCCGTGATAATTGAGTTAACCCAGGCTTAAATGTGTACCAGGGAATGTCATGGAAAGTAAAAGCGGCTGGCATGATATTGAAGGTTGCACCATATATTCAAAATATATTCATAGCGTGAAAGAAGGTCTTGTACTGTACTTACACATGCCATATAAGTTAATATATAATATAAATGACCATGTTTGACTGAATGTTGCGATATTACTTCAGACACATTTATGAATGTGTAAACAATGCTGGGAAAACACACTCATACACAAGAAAACCCATGCACAAACACACACATGCACAAACACACCTGGACACACCTATACATAATCAGATATGTCACTCGTCATTTTCTGGCCACATTATGAGAGGAGGTAAGAGGGAACATGTTGTGACAACTTAGGTGTTTTATAGAAAGAGACATTCAGGGAGACAGCGAGAGACGATTCTTGACAGCTTTTCATCATAGCACGGAAAGATGTCAGTACATGAACTGATACATTCTGTTGGAAATTGCGACATCTGGAGTAGCATGATCGTCAGTGTCAATGGGCAAGTCACATGATGTTATGATCACGTGATGTTATGATGATGGTGATGATGGAATAGACGTTGTATAACCAACTACCCGGTGTGTGTGTGTGTGTGTGTGTGTTTATGCGTGTGCGTTTGCGCGCGCTATTTGACGTATTCCCGGGTAATCGACATTTGTGAGACCTATGGCGATGTAAGAAATGGTATAATAAAATTCGATTTCTGTCCGTATTCCTAGATGGGTGTTCAGACGGGTGATTGTCCAGCGATGGCACTTTTTTCACGGTGTCTGGCTGGAGCTTTGGCGAATTATTCCAGTTCCATCATGGGAGCACTGTCGACATTTGGGAAATTACAGTTAAAAATAAAGGGCGCCGTACACGTCTTGAGGCGTATTGGGTATATGGTGCTAGCCGTATTGTTATAACTGATGTACGAAAGATGAGTGATTGGCAGGGCCGAATGTAAGACGGGCCTGCGTGCCCAATTTGTGACCTTTGAACATAAAGTTCGTTCGTTCGTTATTAACCTTTCAGTACTCTATGGAGGATGTGATTAATATCAAACCATCCGTCTCTACTTCCTATAACACTTCCTCGTACTTTACCCTATATTATCTCGTCTATACCAACACTTATAAGTCACAAGTACACATATCACTGAATCATAGAGTAGAATAGTTAATACCCCTTTACGCGACTTAAGTCATATGGTGCTAGACTCATATTTTTATAGACCGCTCGGTGCTAATTAGCTGACGTGGTCAGTTCGCGTCGGTCACCTTTATTTCCCAAGACATTTCCCGGTACCCATTGAAAGCTTGGTCGACATGAAAGCCCACATCAATATTACAGATCTGACCCGATACGGATTGGAACCCGGTACAACCCCCACCCACCCACACATCCCACGCCCATACACACACATCCCACCCCCAACATACACACACTCACCCACCCACACATCCTCCACCCCCATCCCCCCAATCACGCATCCCCAATCCCACATCCCTTAACCACACATCCTCAATCCAAACACACCCCACCCATACACTCACACACACACATTCCCCCGCCAATACACACATCCCCCCACACACAGGGGCATATAGAAAGAATGGAAGATAATAGGGAAACAAAACTCGCTTACACTCAGGAAATAAATGACCGTAGACCCCGAGGTAGACCAAGAAGACGGTGGAGAGATAATACATATACAAACCTACAAGCACTTGGAATCAACGACTGGCAAGAGAAGGTCAACCAGAGAGACGAATGGAGACGGATTGCATCTGCAGCAAAGAACCTCAATGGCTCAAAACGCTAAAGAAGAAGAAGAAGAAGAAGAAGAAGAAGAAGAAGAAGAAGAAGAAGAAGAAGAAGAAGAAGAAGAAATCATTACTCTGATTATTGGTATTCCTCAAATTAATGAATAAATCCATTGGATTGTTTGTATTTTTCTAACTATAGTATTCAGCAATCAGATCAGTTGTCTTTATCTAGCTAAAGAATGTATTGATCTGATGATATGTCTTTATTTAGCAATATAATTCGGTAATAAGATTACTTTTATATATCTAGTTATAGAATTCATTAATCTGACATTGTTTTTTTTTTGGGGGGGGGGAGGGAAAAAAGGGCGGGGGGGGGGGGGGGGGGGGGTTATCTAGCTATATAATTAATTAATCAACGTTTTTGTCTTTATCTCGCTATAGAATTCGTTAATATAATTATTTGTTCATATTTAGCTATATAATTCATTAATTGTATTAGTTGTCGTATTCTAGCTATTGAATACATTACTCTGATTCATACAATTCCTCAAGATAAAGAAATAATCTATCTGAATCTTGGTCTTTCTTTAGCTATAGCATTCATTAATCTGATTCTTTGTTTTTATATAGCCACATAATTCATCTACCTAATTGTCTGAATGCCTCTAGCTATATAATTCATTAATTTCATTATTGTTCTTACCTTACCTATTGAATTCATTAATCTTATTTTTGGTCTCTTTGTATCTATATGATTCATGAATCTATATATCCATCCATAGAATTCACCAGTCTCATGCTTGGCATTTCTCTTAGCTATATAATTAATCCATTTGATTCTTGGTCTTCCTCTAGCTACATAACCTTTTAATATTATTCGGGATCTTTATTTAGCCATATACTTTTTCAAAATGTTTCAAGAAACTCTACATATAAAATTCATCAATCTGATTCTTGATCTTTATCTGACCGTAGAATTCATCCATCTGATTCTTGGTTCTTATTTAGCCACAATATTGATCCAGCTAACAATTGGCGTTCACCTAGCTATAGAATTCATCCATCCTATTCTTGACCTTTCTCTAGCTATAGAATTCTTGACCTTTCTCTAGCTATGGGATTGATCCTTCTAATTCGTTGTCTTTTTCTGGTTCAATTATTAGAGCGTCTCATGTTATCTCATCTCATCTTGTTCCTCTTGTACATTGTGGTGTCGAGGTGAAGCATAAACCACGGGAGAGTGCTCTTTTATAGGCTTCTATACCGAGATTCCCAAGACACTGTTGTTCTCTCTGTCCATAGTTTACTTGGCTGGGCTCTTCTTCTGCTTCCATTTGATCTGTACATCATGGCTTGTAGTATAATATCAACTGAGAGTCTAGTTATATTTTATTTCTAAAATTTAGTTGCATATCCTTCACAGGACATAGCAGTCAACCCCAGCATTTTGGCTGTTCGTGATTCCTGTGCAAGTTTTACGTTTTTGCCATTGCTTTCTGAAAGACCACATCTATACCTGTTTCGAAAAAAAACAACCCAGCACCGCTGTGTTTCGAGCCCGGGAATACGAGATTACAAATCGCGTCCATGACTCCTTCGCCACTGAAACCGGTCCTAATTATATGGCCGAACCATTTAACTTGCTGTTTTCTAATTAAATCTAACGCTGATATAACCCCACTTTAGTCCTGCTTTCATCATTTATGATTTTCTGTCTTCTTGATACATCGAATATTCTTGAAGAGAGAAAGGCAGACATTATGAAATCAGGACTAAAGTGGGGAGAGTGTCTTAGCGTCTTCGGTAGCAATTAGTATTCGATTTCATTCTCACAAAGAAAATGAAACGCTTATTATTCGTGTTTGATATAGACACACACACACACACACACACACACACACACACACACACACACACACAAGCGCGCGCACACACACACATGCACAAATACAAAATCAATAACAGATATCCCCTATATATTAAATAAACAATATAAAATGACATAAAGTAGTATAAAGTAGCATAAAGTAGTACATATTAAGTAGTGCATCTTGTCTTTGCACATACTTCAAGTCAGAACAAACAATTCCTGCTGTTATCAGACACATCGCTAAGACAGCCATCCAGTATGACTCCTGCAAATTGTTATTTCTGGTCTCGTAAATCTGCTGGCTGGTTTCTCGTATTGTCCTTTTTTATGACTGCTCCTGGTCTCCAGAGGCGGTCCTCTGTCCCAAACAAAATTTGACGGCACATAAAACACCAGACCGCATCGCATTCTTATTTCTAATCCAGTGTCGGACTGCTGTGTCTTATTTCCGCTGACGTGTCTGGTCACTGTATTATTTATGTTCTTTTGTCTAGCCACACCGACCAAGGGACTTTACTCCACATTTGGCCATCAAGCCACCAATTTTCAGCCCTTCCGAAAAAAATAATACATACAAGCGCTAGAAAGAACCCGAGCACTGTGCTAATTAAGCACGGGAAACAAGCATGACACTTATGACGGACAACCAGAGAAATATTAGACATTCTGGAGTGATTGGTTGCTTGGGTGCTTGTTTGTGAAGCCTCCGAAGATCTGCGAGGTTTAGCTCGGAAGTCTAATACACTGGTGTTTAGGTTGTTTAAACATTCGTGATGCTGTGCGACATAAACGAAGGGACATCTGGAAAGCGGGAACGTGGTAGATTTATGATGACAACGCACCAGCACATTCTTCCCATTGTATTCTGACTTTCTTGCCCAAGCATAATATTGCTTAGTTGGTCTGCCTCCCTTCTCTCCCTATATGGCTCCTTGCGATTGTTGATGTTTCCCCGCGCTGAAAATGTTGCTAACAGGGACCCGATGTGATTTACAAGAAGACATTATGTGTGCTGTCCCAAGTAGAGACCTTTGAAGGCCAATATGTTTTCTACTTAGAGACGAATAGTTACAGTTTTCCATGTCAAAGGTCCTATACTCTTTGAATAGACCTCGCGTGAGGTGTGTGTGTGTGTGTGTGTAGTGTGTGAGTGTGTGTGTGTGTGCGTGCGCGCGTGTGTGTGTGGGCGTGTGTATCAGCGTGACCGAGGGGTTTAACGTTCTCGCTCTTAAACTTCCCGTGCCCTGACGGCGGGTAGTCCGTTAGTTCCACACACACACACCGGTGAGTTTGACGGTGAAGTATACTTCTTAAACTTGTCTAGAAAATCAGCCTGGTACTGATCGCAGCGTCATGCAATGGAAACACACACACACACACATACACCACACACACACACACACACACACACACACACACACACACACTACACACACACACATATATATATATATATATATATATGTTATATGTGTGTGTGTGTGTGCGTGTTTATGATCACACGCCCAATGTTAATACACACAAATTATATTGTGGAGACAAATAAAAGGGATTAAGAATATAAGACTTAATAAAGACATTCTAAATGCAGACAACGACCAGTTTTGCAGCAGACCGCGTTGTACTTGGTTTTAACTTGGTTTTTGTAGTTGGTATAGGAGCCGGTCGTTCAGAAAGCAATGGCAAACTACTGAATGTAAACTTGCAAAGACATCAACAACAGCAGTAAAATACAGGTGTCGACAGCGATGTCCTGTAAAAAGGATATGCAAAAAAAAAAAAAATGCAGATAATGAAAAATAAAGATCGATACAACGTGATTGTGAAAAATGGGTGCAATTCAAAAACTAAAACATAATGTAGAGATGTACAGTAGGAAATGCTGAAGAACACCATTTATCGAACAAGCAAATAATTATCGTAAAGTAAACAAATGGCTCAGAAGAAATGGATGACTGAAGAAATATTAACGTTGTTGGATAAAATAAACCATCATGAAAATAATCAAGAATAATATGATAAGATAAGTAACGAAAAACACAAACTGGGAGTCGCAGACAGTCGAATGATTCTTCTGCTGCCGGTATATCAACCTTTACTCCACTAATTTATTTCAGTGTTTTTAAGTTGGTATTTGAGTTGGTATTCAGGTCTAGGACCTTGTGTTGAAATTGCTTCTATCATGGTCTTTCAGTGTCTTCCCATTGGTGTTCATACCTAAGACCTGGTGATGATTTTGCCGTTGTATGACTAGTGTCGAAGGGTTATTCATTGTTGAATATGAAAATGGGAATCTAACAGGCAGTTGAAGAGTTCTTACTGCTGTTAGTTTTTCAACCTGGACTGTCCCGTGTTTCGTTGACCTTGCTGATTGATGGTGCTTCAGGTAAAGCAGACGATACGCTGGTGTCGGTTACTCTGTATATCTGTTATCTTGATAGACATTTAGATACAGAAGTCCGTCCTGGATATCCTGACAGAAGTAGGACTTTATCAATCGCGTTGTCATTCATCCTCGAACATATCTTTTGCTGGCTAAGGTAGCTAATAAGTGTAGCAGTCAACATTTAGTTGTTAGGTCCAGACGATATGTATAGGACAGTTTGTCATGTAACACTTACTACCGGCTGTTTACCCAGGATCCTGTTTGGTGATACTTCCAAAAACCACCACCTGCCTTTCTAGAGCTTATCAAAAGACATGATTACACATTCATAATGCATATCAACGTATCTAGGCCCAAAGAGTGAAATAGTTTTGGGCTATTATTGCCCTCCCTCGCGGGGAGGCTTAACGTGTGTCTCCTTTGTTCTCGCTGAACGAAAATGTCTACTACCCTATGTTAAATCTAGCGCCGGTATTTCCGGGTAGTCAACCAATCACTGGCTTTGATTTAAACCGGGGCCGCATAAATTATGACTCACATAGGTTAAGTTTTGCCCGTTTTTCTCCCCCCCCCCCCAAATTATGGTACATAATGAGTCAATACTAGGGATTTGTAGAGACGCTACACTTATATTACACCTATTAAAAATGCAAACATGTGCACAGAAAAATTATTGGTACTTCAATTTTAATTCACCGCAAACAAGAAGTATCTCAAGAAGTATTTCAAGAAGAAAACTTAAAAAACATCCATCGATCGGTCCAGCAGTCCACCGAACACTAAACCGGAAAGTGATTGCCGGACCGATGCAAATGAGGCTCTAAGGGATACTTGTTAATACTTGTTTGTTTGCGGTGAATTAAAACTGAAGTACCAAATTATTGAGATGAAAGGTTGAAACACAGGATATTTAAAAAAAATATAAAAACAAGAAAGGCAATATTAATGGCAGAGAAGGCTACAATGTAGAGGTGGAATGAATACATAAGAGAATTATACGACGGAGAAGGAGAAAGTAACTTTAGAAGGTCCATCTATTCAAAAAGCCAGCAACGCTATCAAACATAAAAACATGAACAATCAGTTCACCTCTCTCTCTCTCTCTCTCTCTCTCTCTCTCTCTCTCTCTCTCTCTCTCTCTCTCTCTCTCTCTCTCTCTCTCTCTCTCTCTCTCTCGCTGCTTGTCTGTCTGTATGTCCATCCGTCCATACACCCATCCATTGACCCATCGACCCACTCCCATCCATCCGTCCCTGTATATGCTATTACTTCAACGCTCAAGTGTTATTAACCGGAAAACGCCACCCAAACTCTCCAGTTAGACATTTATGTCTGTCAATATTTTATTTCTACAATACATCTTTGCCGAACAGGACGTCTTAATGTATTTCTCGCTCACTCTATCATTCTTCACGTTGTGTTTTCTGAACAGTTCGCGTCTGGCATTCCTGCAATATGAAGAAATCCAAGTTCCCTCCCTATGTCTCTATCTCTCTCTCTCTCCGTGCCTCTGTATAAATGAGGATATACGGGCGTGCCTCTGTATACATGAGGATATATGCGCATGTCATTGTATGAATAAGGATTTATGGGCGAAAGAGAGAAAGAGAGAGAGAGAGAGAGAGAGAGAGAGAGAGAGAGAGAGAGAGAGAGAGATGTATGTGTAAATACATGTTTGTCAGTGTGTTTGTGATCGTGAGTGGGTAAATGAGCATGCGAGGGGGTGTGTATTTGTGAGTTAAGTGAATATATAACTGTGCGAGTTTGTGTAAGTGAATGTGTATGTAGGTATGTATGTATGTTTTTATACATGTGTCTGTGTGTGCGTGCATGTGTGTGCGTGCCTACCTGCCTGCCTGCCTGCCTGCCTGCCTGTCTACCTGCCTGCCTGCCTACCTGCCTGCCTGCCTGCCAGCCTGCCTGCCTGCCAGCCTGCCTGCCTGCCCGCCTGCCTGTCTCATAATATGGTAACATGCATTGTTTATGTTCACAGCATTCAATTGACAAAATGCCTTTCTATGCGACTGTAACATGCACAATAGATAATTGCTGTACGAAAGTTGAGTGGTTGGAATGACCGAGTGTAAGAAGGGATTAAGTGCCCAGTTTATGACACTTTAAAAATAAAGTTCGTTCGTTCGTTTGTTCGCTTGTTCTTTCTTTCTGTTTTTTCTCTCTCTCTCTCTCTCTCTCTCTCTCTCTCTCTCTCTCTCTCTCTCTCTCTGATTCTTATTGTCAATCTCATTCCCCCGCCTTCGTCATTAATCATCATCATCATCATCATCATCATCATCATCATCATCATCATCATCATCATCATCATCAATATTATCCTTATGTTCATCATCGTCATCATGTTCATCATGATCATCGCGTCTAATCTTTCTTCATTTTATTGAAATATGGATTCTTGTCCGTATGTGCGCGCAGGCGCGCGCACACACACACACACACACACACACACACACACACACACACATAGCCACACAATACACGTAGCAGGCATCTGCTGTGTCTGCGTGCAGTCCTAGAACCATCACAGTGTGTAGGCCTGAGTGCACGGAAGAATAGGTGGTCAGTGTTTACCTTCCTTAGCGAGTAACGAGATTTGACATTGAACTCTCGTCCGCTCACACCCACGCCATTGTCAGAGTAACGCCATAACCGTAACTTCATTGTGCCCGCTCTTGTCCATATGCACGAGAGGTTAATTTTAAAGAACTGCATTGCCATACGCAGAGCAACAATTGTTGGGAAACGCATTTGATTTCAGTATTGTTGCTTCATCTCTGGTTATTTATAGAGAACGCAGATCAGTTCACTGAAGGGGCGGATTTAATGGAAAGCTTCGTATTCGTAGCTTTAGTTTCAGAAACACAGATCGCAAAGTATGGAAAAAACAAAGAGAGTACAAGATAGACATTATTAAGACGTCTGAGAATAGCTGGGGTCATCGTGAAATATTTAGAACATGGAAAGAACGCCTAGATCATCACGCGATCCAGTGGCGTCTCCCTCGAGAAGGAACATTTCGCACGTGAGCTGGTTAGAGGTTAAATGCGTCCTTGAGCGCGCGTTGTTGCTGAAAGGCGACATTTATCTTGCGCATAGGACATTTAATTTTCTTGTACGGGCATATATGTTTACGTGTAATCTTGCTAGTGTGTTTAAGAGATCCATGCACACACACGTACACACACACACACACACACACACACACACACACACACACACAATATATATATATATATATATATATATATATATATATATATATATATATATATATATATTATCAGCAAGTGCCATGCCAGCTGGCGTAGGCGTTCATGACTCTCCACAGATCTCGACCCTTGGTTTTCTTGATCAACTCTGCGGATGATATTCCTCCATGCCACAGTCTCAATCCATCCAGCATAATTTCTCTTGGTCTGCCTCTTCATCTCTTCCCCAGGATCTTTCCTGTTGTTACCATATTCTCCAATGCCTTTCTTATCATAATATGACCAGAGAAAGCTGTGTGTCTCTTTCTTATTGTTGTATGTAATGTTCTAGTTTCAGTAGCCTGTTTCAGGCTATCAGTTCAAAGAGTTTGCAACATTCGCCTCAGGAACCACATCTCTGTTGCTTCGAAGTTCTTCTTAATTTGTTCACTTACATTCCAAGATTCACTGCTATACAGCAAACTAGGTTCTATAAATTCTTACATTTAATGATTGTGATTTATTGCATTCAGTTTCTGAAATGCAGGATTTGCTTGTATTATTCTGCTCTTAATCTATGTTGTACATCTTCCATCAGTTATAAATACCCCTGGGTATTTACAATCATCCACTTGGTTAAGAATTTTTCAGTTCTATTTCCATTTCACATTTTGGTGACACCAATTGTATCTGTGATATCACCATTGTTACTGTTTTCTTTGTTATTCAAGACGAGTCTTTTCTTGGCACTCTCTGTTACTACAATGTCCAACAATTGTTGTAGATCTGTTGCATTATTCGTAACCAGTACTGTGTCTTCTACATTAGTTTTCCTGGATTCTCTTTGATCCCTCTCTGTATTACTCTCTCTCTCTCTCTCTCTCTCTCTCTCTCTCTCTCTCTCTCTCTCTCTCTATATATATATATATATATATATATATATATATATATATATATATATATATATATAGAGAGAGAGAGAGAGAGAGAGAGAGATTACGCCTGGTGGTTCTAACCATGTGCAAGTATTTTGTAACTCTGTACCACCTGCAAGGGCCTGGATGTATGCATGTCAAATAACGCATGCTGTAGTTGTTATTTTATTGGTTGGTTTGGGTAGTTTGAAATCTGTGCTAGGCCATTTATATTATTTCGGACAATCTCAGATCAGAGTAATATTAGTGAAGCTCCATGGCAAATCTCTGAATATTAACATAATTCATATATATGGACCAATAGCAGACTGTAAAGAAGAAGGTGTAGATATATTTTAGAACAAATTAGGCATGACCGTGGACCAATGTAACAATTTTGAAATGACTGTCAACAAATAAATACAATGACATGTACGAAAACCCGAAATACCACTGGATGTTTAAAATCGAGGAATAGTAGTTCGCTCAGCCGTTTTGAGAGAAGATATTTTCTAGTTATATGAGGGAGTTTCAAATGAAAACCTTAAATGCATTTTTGTTGTTGTTGTTGTTGTTGTTGTGTGTGTGTGTGTGTGTGTGAATATATTCTTTAAAACAATAAAGAACACATGCATCATTCTACGATGTAATCACCACTACATTCAATGCAAGTCCTCCAGCGCCGATAAAGTGCTTGGATTCGTGTAGAAAATAAATCTCTGGGGTCACTACTCGATGTACCTGACCGGATCATGAAGTCTTTCACAAGAGTCACACTATTTTGAAACTTACTACTTCACTCACACACTAGATGGACTGGCAGCAGGCATCAACACACCGGACCTTCATTCACCGGTGAATGACTATAGGTTTCAACCATTCAATTATTTTTTTTTAAAAAAACGGATAAAAGAACGCTGCTCCTCTTTGGTACATTTCAAAAGTAGGGCGACTATCTTTAAACTGTCCTCATAACGTCACCGTATTCGTCTGCACCCTGATGCCACGTGCTTAACACTCTTGACATTCTTAACATCAATATTGACTGGTTACAAGACATTGGCGTTGTTACTGTAATTTCTATCACACTTTTACAGTTTTCGTACCATTATCCGGCTTCTATCCTATGCAGCGTCAGCTTCTATCCCCACACTACTTGATTCGCTGGAATCTGTCTAGTTCCATGTTGGTAAGTCAGTTATACAATTATAGTGTTTCTATTCTGTGCAGGTACAAGCTAATGAATGTTTGTAGTTTATTATTAACTATTTTAGTCATTCTTCATGTTTCTGAACTATATGATAATTTTTATTGGTATGAGCTTCCAGGGCAATCCAGCCTAAAATGTGTACCAGAGAAATGTTCTGGGAACTAAAGGCGGTCGGTGTAATATTTAACATGGCATACAATGAATGCCAATTGGTCTAACATATGGGCTAGCACCATATACCCAAGGCGCTTACAGGCTAGTAACAGGGTTCGTAATTATTACTTTAACCAATACCATACACCAGAGGTGGCCAAACTTTTTGTGCCTAGGGCCACATTGACAAATATAAAGCTATTTGGGGGGCCGCATATATAGTATGTCCACTTTGTTTACAGCAACCTATCACAATAAGTAATTATGGATTATTTATAGGTCATTAAACAGTATAAATAACTAATTATTGCAATTTTATTTTACTTATATACTTATACATTATATTTTACAATATGGACAAAAACGTTTACTAGGTGTTAACAAGATTTAAAAATTTTTTATTATAATAATTTTTTCTAATTATCTATCAATGGCTTTAATTTAGACACAAACCGATTGCATTGTCACTACAATTGTTGATTTCTAATGAGATGTATGTAACTGCTTGCAATTGTTGACAATATTCTTGAAATCTGGAGCAAGTTTTCTTGTTGAAATTCGCATGAAACAAGGAATAAATTCAGAATAAATTTATGAAATATATCAATACTACTGCAACAAATAAATTATTTGAACATTTTAAATGTGGGAATAATTTATAACAGCAAAAAAAAATTTAAATTTAATATTTTCTTGCAAAATAAATCATTTTATTCACCGGAGAAATATCTATTTTTCATAAAATCATCCTTATTATATATGTGCATGTCGATAAATATTTCTCTATATTAAAATCGATAAATTCGCATTTTAGCATTTCATTACGAAGGTCAAGACCTATTTACAAAAATAAAAAAAAAATTAGAAAGAAATTTTATTAAAAATGTTAAAACATACACAAGGGTACATGAAATTCTGTAAAATTGAACAAACTAACTTAAAAATAAAGTAAACATTTTTATTTCTACATGCCCTCGAGGGCCGCATAATATCAGTTGCCGGGCCGCATGCGGCCCGGGGGCCGTAGTTTGCCCACCTCTGCCATACGCCACATGGCGTGAAAATGGATTTTAAATCGCCTTACTATGAACGCTTGGAAATATTGGCCACATGAACATTTGAAAGTTCATTCATTCATTCATTCATTCATTCATTCATTCATTTAGTAGATCAAACAGCTGGAAATATGGCGTTGACGTCGTTTCATCATGTTCCTCTACGGTATTATGTAGTCAGCAAGTGTCGTTCAGTGTCAAAAGCTGTCAAGAGTAGAAAATAAATGTATACGGAATAAACATTCATGTTTTTATTTATATTATTTGAAACCCTACAGGTAAATGTTCAAAGGCAGTGTGGTATTCGTATTCAAGACATCTAACAGACAGTGATCACCGACTCCATCCGAAGCATAAACAATTAATTTACAGACGCTGGCATTTCTGTGGTCCAGAGAATCAATTCAATGGAGTACTTATCAAGACGCCCAAGATGTCTTCGGCAACCATTGTTTATCTCTCTGTCATTGCTTGCTCTCGTTACCAGCTTGATCAACGGAAAAGTAGAAGGTAAGTGGCTCTTGTATGAATTGACAAGAAATTTTGTTTTACTGTTTGTGTGTGAATAGGTGTTGTTGTTGTGTGTGTATGTTTCTGTTTTTTTTTAAAGAGAAGTGGAGGAGGGTGTCCTTTCGCCTCCTTTGTTGACATTTTTCTTCTGTTAAGTTTGGATGGAATAAACATTCATATAGTTTAAAAATAAATAAAAAATGTCTATTAGTTTTCGATTAATATGATTCAACTTATTATTACGCAGTAGAAGCAGCATAGCTTCGTTCCAGAACCGATGATAACCATCTATGAAGAGATTTTCCAGGTCTGCACAGTCTAAAATGCTCATCTGGAAAGTGATTACATCACACACGAGTGCCGATTGATCTATAGAAAATATAGGCTTGCACCATATATCCAGTAGAGAAGTGGCTAGCACGCTTGACTGAAGCCTGGTGGTCATTTGGCGGTTCGAACCGTATATTTAAAATTGACGTGTGCTCCCAGGCAACGCAACCTAAAATTGGTTCGAGGAAGTGTAGGTGGCCGGCGTGATTTTGATCACCGGACCCCTCCAGTACGGATTGATCTATACAATATGGTGCCAGCACCATATGCTCAAAACACGAGGTATGGTGTCCGCCTCAAGTGCTGGAGGTCCCGGGTTCAAGCCCCGGTGAGGACCGGGATTTAATTCACATGGACTTCTAGTAATAAAATTTCCCCTGGTCTCTAGGTAGTGAGATCGGACGCCGGTGTGTATTCTTGCGCACGTAAAAATCCCTTGGCAGTTGGAAATCGAAAAAGAGTAGCCTAACAGCGCTGCCCGGGCTAAATTTCGAGTTAAAAATCTACCCAAAGTATTTCAGGATCAAGGCCGGTGCTACGGAGTTCGTGCACTGAGCTGAGTTTCTCCAGACTCAGGTTTAAGTTAGGAGGAGAACTTAGCACTTATGGGTTACACCATTGTGCCGAGATGTTGATCCATCGACTAAATTAAACTAAACACCTTAAAATGTGTACATTTTGTCCAGGTAGACCAGCTACCCATAATGGAAACTGGACTTTTATATTTTGTTGTTTACTTTCCCACTGGCTCGAACACCATGACTCAGTGCCGCCAACGTGCCACCAGAAAAATATTCCACAGACATTTTAAAATTTATATTACGTGTACGAGAAATTAATTTACATGTATTGCTCGGCGCGCATAGAGATAGGGGAAACAAGTGCAGATTAGAGGATGCATTTGACAATATAAACGTTGAAAGCTATAGTGGCAACATAGGAAATCGAACCAGCTCTCCAAATGACGGCAGCATCTAGCTGAAGAAACAAGAGTACTGCAGTTGATGTTTGTATTATGTGACCTGTATCTTGATCGATTTCAATGTTCTATGTAGCAAATGAATCTGCAAATTGGTAGGTTATCATGTTTCCTGTTCAGTGTTTATTTATGTATAGTCTATGCATTTACCTCATATCATCTAAACTACTCTCTCCGTCTCTCTCTCTCTCTCTCTCTCTCTCTCTCTCTCTCTCTCTCTCTCTCTCTCTCTCTCTCTCTCTCTCTCATACACATAAGGAACTGACATGTTCTACACCATACTGTCTGACATTATTACACACATTTACACACCTCACTTTGCTACCTCATATCTTCTACAATATACTCTACTACATAACTACTTTATATCTTCTACATTATATCCTCGCTCATTACGACCTTATATCTTTTAAATGATACTCTCCTCTCTCTCTCTCTCTCTCTCTCTCTCTCTCTCTCTCTCTCTCTCATTTTTATATCACAATATTTATTTGACAATATTGTTTTATTTTAATGTGATTGTAGCATGCGCAATAGATAACTGATGTACAAAAGATAAGTGACTGGAAAAGCCGAGTGTAAGTGAGGCCAATTTGTGACCCTTTGAAAATAAAGTTGGTTCGCTTGGTTATATCCTCTCACATAACCACCTCGCATTATCGACATTAAACTCTCCCAAAAGAACGTCCTCACATCTCAAACAATATAGATTGACTTTTTTGAGCTTTTCTTACTTAACTCCATGTGCACTTTGTTGACCAGCATTTATCATTGTATTCAATACTGTGATTTAAATTCTTGCATTGTTTTTGTCGACCTTTCTTTGATAATTTGCTTTCTGAGCTGCATTCTTTAACCATACCCGTTTAGTATTACTTGAGAACAAACTAGTATTTTGTGTGTGTGTGTGTGTGTGTGTGTGTGTGTGTGTGTGTGTGTGTGTGTGTGTGTGTGTGTGTGTGTGGGTGTGTGTGTGTGTGTGTGTAAATTCTAAACGCATTTATGTGAATAATTTATCATGATATAATCAACAAGAGTAATATTTTTTTCAAGTGTTGCATCCTCCTCCCATGAAGCTCATTTATCTATGTGTATCATGAGGAGATTTGAGAAACTGACCCCAGCTCCCACGTTAATACAATCTAAAATAGTGACCAGGTCATGTTCCATCAACTAAAGGCGGCCTGCCTGACACTGACCACACAACGCATTGAATGCTGAGTG
The DNA here is from genome assembly GCA_014155875.1 of Cepaea nemoralis. NCBI lineage: Eukaryota > Metazoa > Mollusca > Gastropoda > Stylommatophora > Helicidae > Cepaea > Cepaea nemoralis. The sequence continues at coordinate 58,896 of JACEFZ010001445.1, forward strand.
ACCTACACAAATACATAGCTAACACCATTAGCCCAATACACCGACGTCAGAGAAAAGCGACATTTTAAGTGTATCATTTACATTACATTACATTGGCACCTTGCCGTCTTGACAGACGATAGTTTGTGCTTTAAAAAGGCTTAATAACTTTTACCTATGGCGGTAGCGAATGTGACTGATAAGGCCAATTTGCGCTGTAAATGTCCGTTCACAGTGGGTGCATGTGAACACGTGGTCATTTCCACCATCATGCACCATCTTACGTCTCACACGCTCGGTGTGTGACTTATCTGCAATAATTTTCTCCTTTGTCTTTATTCCATTTCTGATGTTTGCCCTCCATGCAACACGTTCAGCGGCGACTTGCTCCCAATGTGCATTATCAATGCCTGTATCAATCATGTCCCGCTTACACACATCTTTGTATCGTAGTAGAGGCCGACCCTGAGATCTCTTACCCATCTGTAATTCACCAAAAAAGATGTCCTTTGGTATTCTACCATCATCCATCCTCCTAAGATGTCCTATTCATCTAAGTCTACGATGACTGAGCATGGAATAAACCGTCACACAACCTGATTTTTCCAATACTTCAGTATTTGTGATTTTGTCTTGCCACTTAATACCAAGAATTCTTCGCAGACACCGCATATGAAAGCTGTTTAAACGTTTCTCTTGGTGTGAGTAAGTTGTCCAGGTTTCACTGCCATAAAGAAGAGTACTAAGGACACAGGCTTGATAGACAAGGACTTTTGTTTTGGCAGTAAGCTTCCTGTTCTCCCACACTCTTTTTCTTAACCTGTGCATTGTTGGTGCTGCCTTACCAATCCGGATGTTGATTTCCTGATCTAGGGATAATTTGCTATTTACCACTGATCCTAGATATGTAAAATGGTCTACTATCTCTAGTTCGGCGTCGTCAATAAAGATTGATGGTACCCCATGTGCACCTTGTGACATAATCTGTGTCTTCTTTTTGCTAATTGTTAAACCAAATTCAGAACAAGCATTGGAGAATGCAGATAGTAGACATTGCAATTCTTCCTCAGAGTGGGTCGTAACTGCAGCATCATCTGCAAAAAGCAACTCTCTGATCAGTACCCTCTAATTTTGGTCTTGGCCTTCAATCTCTGAGCATTGTAGAGGCCGCCATCTGAGCGTGAGTGAATGTATATACCACCATCCTGATCACGAAAGGCATATTTCAGTAGAAGTGAAAAGTATATTCCAAAGAGGGTGGGAGCTAGTACACAACCTTGCTTAACTCCACTCTTGATTTCAAACTCTTCAGAAGTTGCACCATCAAACTTGATTATACCCTTCATGCCTGTGTGGAACGATTCCACAATGGACAGAAGAGTTGGTGGACAGCCAATCTTCTTTAGTGCCTTGAACAGACCCTCACGACTGACCAAATCAAATGCCTTTGTGAGGTCGATGAAGGCAATAAACATTGGTTGATTCTGTTCACCGCATTTTTCTTGCATTTGTCGCAATGAGAATATCATATAAATGGTAGACCGGTTCTGTCGAAAGCCACACTGTGATTCGGGGTAGACTTGATCTCCTAGGACTTGAAGTCTGCGCAGAACAATTCTGGCAAATACTTTTCCAACAATACACAGAAGTGAGATACCCCTATAGTTGTTGCAGTCGCTCCGATCGCTTTTGTTCTTGTACAGTGTTCTGATGCTTGAATCTTTGAAATCCTGAGGGACTTGTCCTTCTCGCCAGCATAGCTCAATTAGCTGATGGATCTGTAGAGTGAGTGTTTCTTGCCCACTCCTGATAACCTCTATTGGAATCCCATCCTTACCTGGAGCCTTGCCAGATGCAAGTTCATTTATAGCACACTTAACTTCTGTTATGGTGGGAAGTGTGTCCAGGTGGTCAAGAGTTGGTAGAGCCTCTATGGCGTTGAGGGCATCATCCGCTAGTTTGGTCTCACTTGAGTAAAGCTCCAAATAGTGCTCTACCCATCTGTCCATCTGCTGTTTCTTATCAGTTATGATTTCTCCAGTCAAGGTTTTCAATGGTGCACTTCTTTTGATCACTGGACCACAGGCTTTCTTTATTCCTTCATACATGCTTCTTATGTTTCCCTTATCACTTGCGATTTGAATGGACTCACATAACTTGATCCAATAATCATTTGCACACTGCCTGGCAGCCTTTTGCACATCCTTCCTAGCTTGCCTTAGCTCACTCAGAGTGTTACGCGTTGGTCTTTCCTTGTTTCTTAAGAGAGCTATCTTCTTCTTATCAATCAAGGGCTGCAGAGTCTCGCTGTTTGCCGCAAACCAGTCCTGCCTCTTATGATCCACAGTGCCGTAAACCCCTACAGGCAGTTTTATAAAGAGTTTCCTTAAGTTGACCCCACTTTTCATTTACTGTACAATTTTCTGGTGTATCAGTGAAAGTGTCTTCAAGTTGCTGTTGAAACTGAAAGCCCTTTTCAGGATCGTGAGTGTTAATAATATTAATCCTGGGCTAGATTTGTGTTTAGCTGTGTAGATTCTCTTTGGTCTCAGTCTAACCCTTGCAACAGCCAAAGAATGATCCGTTTCACAGTCAGCACTGTGGTAACATCGAGTATATGATATATGGTTCAGATGTTGTCTCCGTGTGATGATGAAGTCCAACTGGTGCCAATGGCCGGATCTTGGATGTTTCCATGTGATCTTATGCATCTCTTTTATTTTAAAAAAGAAGTTTGTTATACATAGGTCATTACTGGTGCAATGCCCCAGCAGCCTTTGCCCATTATCATTCATGCGACCGATGTTGTATTTTCCAAGGCACACTGGCCATGAACTCGAGTCCTTGCCCACACGAGCATTGAAATCACCGAGCATATAAATGTAGTCAAATTTTGGAACTGCCTTGATCACGGAGTCTAACTCCTCATAGAACGAATCCTTAACCTCATGAGAGGAATGAATCGAGTGTCGGTGCATATGCAGTAATAGATGTAAGAATGGATGGGAGCATTCTGAGTAGAACCCAGTCAATGACATATCTTGGCGTGAGGCTTGATCGTAGCCTGTCCTTCAGAGATCATGTCGATTATGTCATAACGAAGGCTCGAAAAGGTTTGGCAGCAATGAGAGTCATGGCGACTGCCAATATCGAGCAAAGACTGCTATTACTTCTGTTCCAAGGACTTGTGCTTTCACGCATCGAGTATGCCCTGGCCATCCTCACTGTCAGCCCTACACAGATTGGAAGACTTGAAAAGGTACAAAACGAAGCCATGCGCATCATTTTGGGCTGCACGAGAGACACCAGCTGTGTAGCAATGAGATACCTCCTTGACTTCCCGACAATGGAACACAGGATCAAGATCTGGAGAGCTCGTGCATACTTAAAAATAAGTGCAGATGAGCAGCACCCTCTGCATGACGCTGTATTCAGAGAAAAGGGTGACAGGCTAAAGAGGGGCAAATCATGGATGGGTCGGGCGGAAGATGTCGTCGGACAGGTCTGCAGTCTTACCAGTATCAACCCCGGCAAGGAATGGGTGCCGGTGCCTCCAGCTTTTAAGTGTACCTTCTCCTGCATTATCACACTCGACAGACGGTGCAGAGAGCAGAACCCTGCCGCTGTCAATGCAGAGGTTAACGCGCTCATCTATGATCACATCAGATAGCCCCGAAGTGCTCATCTATACAGATGGATCTGTTGTAAAGCAGCAGAGAAGTGCGTGGGCATTTACAGCCCGTTCAGCGGGCCGAACCGTTCAAGAATCCAGTGGTGCCCACTCTATGACCACGAGCAGCATGACGATGGAGGTGATGGCAGTTACACAGGCTTTCATATGGCTGGAATCACAGCATTATACCAACGTGTGTGTACTAAGTGATTCAATGAGCATGATTCAGAAGGTCGAAGCTGGATCTGTACGTAGACAGTGGACTGAGTCGCTGCGGAAGTCTGTTGTCCGCAAAGTCACCTTCATCTTCGTCCCGGGACATGCGGGAGTCGAGGGAAATGAACGAGCTGATAAATTGGCTGGCTCTGCACCCCCTGTAGATGGCCAGCCCATGGATCGTGCGGATGTTATTAACGCCCTTAAAGATATGGCGAGAACAGAGGATTTTGACGCCAGTGATTCCACATCGCTTTCCAGGATGAAAGACCTGGGAGTAAGAATCGGCACAGCCAGACGCGAGAGGTACATCGGGAAAACAAAGCGCCTCGTCAACCAACACAGAACTGGCACTATTAGCCACCGGACGCTGATGCATATGCTGGGGGGAGGATCTGAGCACCTATGGACATGTCCGGAGTGCAACGAAGATACCCCAACTGATAACTAACTAACTAACTAACTAACTAACTATGCAGTAATAATGGTGGCAAAACCACAAGAGGTTGCCAAGCGCAGGGATAATAGTCTTTCATTTCCTCCTGCTGGAATTTCAATCATTCCCAGTAGCGAATTCTTCACTGCAAAGCCCACACCGTGTTGTCTTTTTTCTGCCTGCCCTCTACCCTTCCAAAAAAAGGTGTAATTGTTTTCTCTGAGTGACCCTTCTCAGCGAGGCGAGTCTCCTGCAGGCCAGCAATATCAATGTTAAGACAGGTGAGTTCGGCATCAACCACAGCCGTTATTTTCACATCGTCAATAGTGGTAAGTCAGTGGAAAATCCTGGACACATGGTTCTCACGTTTCAGGTTGCAAGCCGTAGCTTGAGGTTTCTATTTTTATTTTTACTTGTACCTGGTGCATTGGTTTTACAGCCTGCGATTCAGATTTTGTCCGAGCCCCAAGCACCCATTGAAGCAGGCAGGCTGTGGCGGATCAGCACCCAACTGGCCGGGAGCTACCCAGCTTGAGGCGGGCAATTGCTGATCAGTGACACCTGTAGGTGTCTCCCACCGTCAGAGGCAACGCGTGGCGCCCCATGTCTACGCCAATTGACAGGGACTTATAACTCGTATCAGTTGCCTCTCGCTTTGATTCCGAGACCAGTTAAGACCAGGGATGGAGTTATTGCCTCTCCATAGCACAAAGCCTGGGCTAAAATACAGAGATCATGTGTTGCCCATGCAGCATGATCCCTCTCTCGGCCTGCCTAGTTCACTCCAGAGGAAAGGTTAAGTGTTTCATACGGTTTTATAAAACGTGACTACAATGTCCCCTCTGTATCGGTCACATTTAGCTGAGCTAAATCGCGTATGTGGGTCTTTGTTTTGAATCGTGTTGCCTTTAGTGCGTTCACAAATGTTTGCCCTCATTCACGCTTGATTTTTTAAAAACGTATCTCTTGGATCGTTATGAAATTTTTTCTGCCGTCTTATATTTACTCCCATCCAAGGAATATGTCGTTGATGGGTCCTAAGGCAACTGAAATCACGGAAAGCGGTTACATTTCTTTGATGTTTTGAGGAAAATGTTTTGAATTCACGTTAGCAAACTTGTTTTACAGTAATGCACGTCAGTTCGGATAATGACCTCTGAACACTCCCGTTTCACTATGTGACGTGCTGCTCATAAGGAAATTCCCGTGCACCAAGGATACTATTAATTATTGAACTCTGATGTTTCAGTAGGACTCTGATCATTCGCACTGCGAGCGCTAACAAGTCAAGTCGCATTATTCTGTCAAGAAGCCTGATCAGCGGGAAAATGTCACGTGGAAAATCCAACAAGAAACACGCTGTTGCCAAGATGTGCAGCGTGGGAGCCGACACCAAGAAGAAGAACGTCGAGAGCCCACCTGCTAGCTGCATCAAAGAGCCTGATATTACAGCCATCACTGAAGCTACTACGAGGGAGAAGATTGACAGCCCAACACAGTCAACCAAGACAGCAGAGAAGGAGGAGAAAGACACCAGAGTCGGAAACACCGACTCGAAAACAGTCCGATGGGTTGTCAAGCGGATTCCTGTGGAGCTGACAGATGAAGAAATCCTGAAGCAGCTACGTGAAGAGAATCTTCACATCCGATTCTTGAAGGCGGAGCGGCTTCTCACCTACTCCAAGGTACCTACAACCTTGGCAGTAGTGACGTCGGAGGGCAGCGAGATGCCGACCACAGCATCATTCAAAAAGAGAATACAGCAACCAGAGAGATTCATACCAAGAATCACGCAATGTTCCAGATGTCAGAAGGCCGGCCACAGTAGAGCTAAGTGTCGCAGCAAGACGGAAATATGCCGATACTGCGCCGATCACCACGCCTTTAAGGAGTGTCCGCTGGCCAAGCTGGACACGGACTTCCGAGCACCCAACAACAAAAGAAAGTGCGCCAACTGCCTGGGCAAACATGGAGCAAGATACCTGGGCTGTCCGTACCTGCAGAGACACAGAGACGTCTTAAAGATCGCCATCATCACAAAGACACCATTCAAGGAAGCAATGCAGAGGGGCGAGACAGCCACGGGTATAGCACAAGCTGAAAGAGATCAACTTCAAAAGCAGATAGACGAGTTGAAGAAGCAAGTCAAGGCACTGCTGACGACGTCTCCGACCAGCGATAATGAGAAGCTGCTGGCCGACATGAAAGAAATCCAGCTCGACATCAAACAAGAGATTCAGCGCATGGCTGAGATGAAGAAGGAGAACGAAGAAATCCTACAAATGATCAAGACCGAAAGAGAATTGCATAGAGCTGAAATGGGACTCTTTCAAAACAAATTAACAGAAGCCACACAAGAACTCACAGAGAAACAGCAAGAAGAAAACCAAGAGACCGAGCCTGAACCGCAAGCTGAAGCCAGCAGCCCAACCACAACGCCCAAGAGGGAACTACTATACCGTCGGATCTCTGAAGGAGGCACAGAATACCCAGTCGACAAGGAGGAACTCAAGCGCGAGGAATTCAGAAGGCGCTGGGAAGAAAAAGAAAAGAAGAAGGCTAAGAAACTCCGGGGAAACCGATGGTATACCCAGTAGTACTCTACGACCGTGAGAACGACTTCGAGTACTATATAGATGACGGTAAAATCGTCCCATGGCTGACCACGGAGGAAGAAAACTTTAGGCAGCAGTATCGCAAACGCAACAGTGAAAACAGGCACAAGGAGAAAAATGAAAACGTCGATAAGCTCCTACAGAAAATACACAATAAAGGAGAAAAAAGACCAAATAAAAAGTCCTTTTAAGGACTGCAACCAATAAAGCCAGGAGCCTGCACCACCAAAGAAAACAAGATGAAACATGCACAAAGGACAGCCACGGACCGATCCCCCAGCTGGAGTGGGATTACGAAAAGTCCTTATAAGGACTGCAGCCAGACGAGCCAGGAGCCTACACCAACAAAGAAAACCATAACACAGAAGAGCACAAAGGATAGCCGCCGACCACTGCTGACGTCACAGACACAAACGCTACATAACCAGTCCGAGATAGGACTCACAAGACAAGAATTAGGGTGAATAAACCCACAAAAACCACGATCCTCAATTATAACCACAGCTGATGAAGCAGGTTAGACGAGGACGAATTTGGAATTTTTGTTTTTGAAATTTGGAATTGGAATTGGTTTCAGTAGGAAGTTGTAATCCACTTCATAATATGCACGTCATCTCTGACCCGAAAATTATATACCGCATATAAACAAACATTGAGATCTGCTGAACAATCTCAAAAAAAAAAAAAAGAAATGGTATTATTGGTGGTTCATAGTGATAAGGTTATATTCTAAATCTCATCATTTCTCCTCATTTGATTACTGAGTTATGGATTTTTGTATGGGGAAAAACATTTGTGAACGCACAATTAGTATGACATATTCTTTACACTCCTTACCCTGAATCCGTGGCGGCATAGTGGTAATGTGCACGACTGCCGAGACAGTGTTCCGGGTTTAATCCCCAGCAAGGATAGGATAAATTATGAAAGGCAATAAGGCCATTAAGGCACACGGGTCAGCCTAAACGCATAAAAATATGTACCTTCATTTTCTGGAAATTATCTGAGAAGGAAAAGAGACGAGGTACGGGACATGGCCATCCCGCCTCATATGTCGGTGCCTAGCATATGTGAAGGCCTAACACTTAACACCCTACGGGCAGCATGTCCTATGGACTACTCTGACCTATTTTACACTCCCTAATCGCTTTACAGCTGCGACCGATTTGGCAGCAGACCGTGTCACACTGGCTTTAACGTGATGGTATGGGAGACCGTCGTTCAGAATGCAACGGCAAACTACTGAACGTAAACTTGCCAAGACATCAACAAAGATAATGATGGTGTTGACAGCGATGTCTTGTAAATAGGATATGAAAACAAAAAAATCTCTCTCTACAGTCTGTTGACTTTCTCAAAACCCGAAGTCCAATTTGCAGACTCCCCGTTTTTAAACAGCAGTTCCCCAGTAATGGCTGTACTAGGTTCTAAAAATACCCCAGCAGAAAGAAGTGAGTAAAGAATTCTTTTCTGCCTGGAGATCATGTACTGCAGCGTTCCTGAGCGTCAACGATCAATATCTCTCATCGATTGCAAGCATTTGTTGGGTACAATTTTCCTATTATTTATCGCAGACACTTGGGGCGTTTAAGAAATCGAGTTCATAGAATTATAATGTCCAGACGAGACTGTTAAGTCTGAAGTGAAGTGATTATTCCGTGTGTTTACTGTATGCTGAGCTTGAGCGTGTGTATGGGTATCATTTTATTAAGTTGACAGACATGTTTTCGCATTTATTTTCTCATGGAATCATTCTGCATTACAACATCGAATAAAAAATAGTTGTGTTATCTGCCCTCTCATTGCAAGTGAACTAAATTTATAACAATGGAAATACATAAACAAATAGGGAATTGAGGTTGTAGAAAAGTTAAGAATAAATAAAAAGGAAAGTAGTCACACTAGACAACAGAAACATTGAAATCGGTAGACACGTAGGGACTGGGCATATTACGACAGAGCCTCTCCTTCCCTGTGCAATTTTATAACTTCGAGTGATAGTACACAAATCTGTAAAACACCGTGTTCAATATGATAGTACACAACCATGTAAAACACCGTGTTCAATATGATAGTACACAACCATGTAAAACACCGTGTTCAATATTATAGTACACAACCATGTAAAACACCGTGTTCAATATGATAGTATACAACCCTGTAAAACACCGTGTTCAATGTAATCGTACATAATTCTGTATCACCGTGTTCTATATGATAATACACAACCCTGTATAACACCGTGTTCAATATGATAATACACAACCCTGTGTAACACTGTGTTCAATATGTTAGTACACAACCCTGTATAACTCCTTGTTCAATGTTATAATTCACAGCCCTGCATGACAACGTTTTCACTGTGACAGTACACAACCCTGTACAACACCGTGTTCTATATGATAATACACAACCATGTAAAACACCGTGTTCAATATGATAGTATACAACCATGTAAAACACCGTGTTCAATGTAATCGTACATAATTCTGTATAACACCGTGTTCTATATGATAATACACAACCCTGTATAACACCGTGTTCAATATGATAATACACAACCCTGTAAAACACCGTGTTCAATATGTTAGTACACAACCATGTAAAACACCGTGTTCAATATGATAGTACACAACCATGTAAAATACCGTGTTCAATATGATAGTACACAACCATGTAAAAGACCGTGTTCAATATGATAATACACAACCCTGTATAACACCGTGTTCAATATGATAATACACAACCCTGTAAAACACCGTGTTCAATATGTTCGTACACAACCATGTAAAACACCGTGTTCAATATGATAATACACAACCCTGTAAAACACCGTGTTCAATATGTTAGTACACAACCATGTAAAACACCGTGTTCAATATGATAGTACACAACCATGTATAACACCGTGTTCAATATGATAGTACACAACCATGTATAACACCGTGTTCAATATGATAGTACACAACCATGTAAAATACCGTGTTCAATATGATAGTACACAACCATGTATAACACCGTGTTCAATATGATAGTACACAACCATGTATAACACCGTGTTCAATATGATAGTACACAACCATGTATAACACCGTGTTCAATATGATAGTACACAACCATGTATAACACCGTGTTCAATGTAATCGTACATAATTCTGTATAACACCGTGTTCAATATGATAGTACACAACCATGTATAACACCGTGTTCAATGTAATCGTACATAATTCTGTATAACACCGTGTTCTATATGATAGTACACAACCATGTATAACACCGTGTTCAATATGATAGTACACAACCATGTATAACACCGTGTTCAATATGATAGTACACAACCATGTATAACACCGTGTTCAATATGATAGTACACAACCATGTAAAATACCGTGTTCAATATGATAGTACACAACCATGTATAACACCGTGTTCAATATGATAGTACACAACCATGTATAACACCGTGTTCAATATGATAATACACAACCCTGTAAAACACCGTGTTCAATATGATAGTACACAACCATGTAAAACACCGTGTTCAATATGATAGTACACAACCATGTAAAACACCGTGTTCAATATGATAGTACACAACCATGTAAAACACCGTGTTCAATATGATAGTACACAACCATGTAAAACACCGTTTTCAATATGATAGTACACAACCATGTATAACACCGTGTTCAATATGATAGTACACAACCATGTATAACACCGTGTTCAATATGATAGTACACAACCATGTATAACACCGTGTTCAATATGATAGTACACAACCATGTATAACACCGTGTTCAATATGATAGTACACAACCATGTATAACACCGTGTTCAATATGATAGTACACAACCATGTATAACACCGTGTTCAATATGATAGTACACAACCATGTATAACACCGTGTTCAATATGATAGTACACAACCATGTAAAACACCGTGTTCAATATGATAGTACACAACCATGTAAAATACCGTGTTCAATATGATAGTATACAACCCTGTAAAACACCGAGTTCAATGTAATCGTACATAATTCTGTATCACCGTGTTCTATATGATAATACACAACCCTGTATAACACCGTGTTCAATATGATAATACACAACCCTGTATAACACCGTGTTCAATATGATAATACACAACCCTGTACTACTCCTTGTTCAATGTTATAATACACAGCCCTGCATGACAACGTTTTCACTGTGACAGTACACAACCCTGTACAACTCCGTCTTCAATGTGATAGTACGCCATCCTGTACAACACCGTGTTCAATGTAATCGTACATAATTCTGTATCACCGTGTTCTATATGATAATACACAACCCTGTATAACACCGTGTTCAATATGTTAGTACGCAACCCTGTATAACTCCTTGTTCAATGTTATAATTCACAGCCCTGCATGACAACGTTTTAACTGTGACAATACACAACCATGTATAACACCGTGTTCAATATGATAGTACACAACCCTGTATAACACCGTGTTCAATATGATAATACACAACCCTGTATAACACCGTGTTCTATATGATAATACACAACCCTGTACAACACCGTGTTCTATATGATAATACACAACCCTGTATAACACCGTGTTCTATATGATAATACACAACCCTGTATAACACTGTGTTCTATATGATAATACACAACCCTGTATAACACCGTGTTCTATATGATAATACACAACCATGTATAACACCGTGTTCTATATGATAATACACAACCCTGTATAACACCGTGTTCTATATGATAATACACAACCCTGTATAACACCGTGTTCTATATGATAATACACAACCCTGTACAACACCGTGTTCTATATGATAATACACAACCCTGTATAACACCGTGTTCTATATGATAATACACAACCCTGTATAACACCGTGTTCAATATGATAATACACAACCCTGTATAACACCGTGTTCTATATGCTAATACACAACCCTGTATAACACCGTGTTCAATATGATAATACACAACCCTGTATAACACCGTGTTCTATATGATAATACACAACCCTGTATAACACCGTGTTCATATGATATACACAACCCTGTATAACACCGTGTTCTATATGATAATACACAACCTGTACAACACCGTGTTTCTATATGATAATACACAATCGCTGTATAACACCGTGTTCTATATGATAAATACACAACCTGTATAACACTGTGTTCTATATGATAACTACACAACCCTGTATAACACCGTGTTCTATATGATAATACACAACCCTGTATAACACCGTGTCAATATGATAATACAACACCCTGTATAACACCGTGTTCTATATGATAATAACACAACCCTGTATAACACCGTGTTCTATATGATAATACACAACCCTGGTACTTACCACCGTAGTTCTATATGATAATACACAACCCTGTATAACACCGTGTTCTATATGATAATACACAACCCTGTATAACACCGTGTTCTATAGATAATACACAACCCTGTATAACACCGTGTTCTATATGATAATTACACACACCCTGTATAACACCGTGTTCTATATGATAATACACAACCCTGTATAACACCGTGTTCTATATGATAATACACAACCCTGTATAACACCGGTGTTCTATATGATAATACACAACCCTGTATAACACAGTGTTCTATATGATAATACACAACCCTGTATAACACTGTGTTCTATATGATATACACAACCCTGATATACACCGTGTTCTATATGATAATACACAACCCTGTATAACACCGTGTTCTATATGATAATACACAACCCTGTACTAACACCGTGTTCTATATGATAATACACAACCCTGTACAACAACCCGTGTTCTATATGATAATACACAACCCTGTATAACACAGTGTTCTATATGATAATACACAACCCTGTATAACACTGTGTTCTATATGATATACACAACCCTGTATAAACACCGTGTTCTATATTATAATACACAACCCTGTATAACACCGTGCTCAATATGATATACACAACCCTGTATAACACCGGTGTTCTATATTATAATACACAACCTGTATAACACCGTGTTCTATATGATAATACACAACCCTGTATAACACCGTGTTCTATATGATAATACACAACCCTGTATAACACCGTGTTCTATATGATAATACACAACCCTGTACAACACCGTGTTCAATATGATAATACACAACCCTGTACAACACCGTGTTCTATATGATAATACACAACCCTGTATAACACCGTGTTCTATATGATAATACACAACCCTGTATAACACCCGTGTTCAATATGATATACACAACCCTGTATAACACCGTGTTCTATATGATAATACACAACCCTGTATAACACCGTGTTCTATATGATAATACACAACCCTGTATAACACCGTGTTCAATATGATAATACACAACCCTGTATAACACCGTGTTCTATATGATAATACACAACCCTGTACAACACACGTGTTCTATATGATAATACACAACCCTGTATAACACCGTGTTTCTATATGATAATACACAACCCTGTATAACACCGTGTTCAATATGATAATACACAACCCTGTATAACACCGTGTTCTATATGATAATACACAACCCTGTATAACACCGTGTTCAATATGATAATACACAACCCTGTATAACACCGTGTTCTATATGATAATACACAACCCTGGTATAACACCGTGTTCTATATGATAATACACAACCCTGTATAACACCGTGTTCTATATGATAATACACAACCCTGTATAACACCGTGTTCTATATGATAATACACAACCCTGTATAACACCGTGTTCTATATGATAATACACAACCCTGTATAACACCGTGTTCTATATGATAATACACAACCCTGTATAACACCGTGTTCTATATGATAATACACAACCCTGTATAACACCGTGTTCTATATGATAATACACAACCCTGTATAACACCGTGTTCTATATGATAATACACAACCCTGTATAACACCGTGTTCTATATGATAATACACAACCCTGTATAACACCGTGTTCTATATGATAATACACAACCCTGTATAACACCGTGTTCTATATGATAATACACAACCCTGTATAACACCGTGTTCTATATGATAATACACAACCCTGTATAACACCGTGTTCTATATGATAATACACAACCCTGTACAACACCGTGTTCTATATGATAATACACAACCCTGTATAACACCGTGTTCTATATGATAATACACAACCCTGTATAACACTGTGTTCTATATGATAATACACAACCCTGTATAACACCGTGTTCTATATGATAATACACAACCCTGTATAACACCGTGTTCATATGATAATACACAACCCTGTATAACACCGTGTTCTATATGATAATACACAACCCTGTATAACACCGTGTTCTATATGATAATACACAACCCTGTATAACACCGTGTTCTATATGATAATACACAACCCTGTATAACACTGTGTTCTATATGATAATACACAACCCTGTATAACACCGTGTTCTATATGATAATACACAACCCTGTATAACACCGTGTTCAATATGATAATACACAACCCTGTATAACACCGTGTTCTATATGATAATACACAACCCTGTATAACACCGTGTTCTATATGATAATACACAACCCTGTATAACACCGTGTTCTATATGATAATACACAACCCTGTATAACACCGTGTTCTATATGATAATACACAACCCTGTATAACACCGTGTTCTATATGATAATACACAACCCTGTATAACACCGTGTTCTATATGATAATACACAACCCTGTATAACACCGTGTTCTATATGATAATACACAACCATGTATAACACCGTGTTCTATATGATAATACACAACCATGTATAACACCGTGTTCTATATGATAATACACAACCATGTATAACACCGTGTTCTATATGATAATACACAACCATGTATAACACCGTGTTCTATATGATAATACACAACCCTGTATAACACCGTGTTCTATATGATAATACACAACCCTGTATAACACTGTGTTCAATATGTTAGTACACAACCCTGTATAACACTGTGTTCAATATGTTAGTACACAACCCTGTATAACTCCTTGTTCAATGTTATAATACACAGCCCTGCATGACAACGTTTTCACTGTGACAGTACACAACCCTGTACAACACCGTCTTCAATGTGATAGTACGCCATCCTGTACAACACCGCGTTCAATGTGATGAAAAGTTCCCATTGTGTTATCAATTCTTGTATGTTTTGTATGTGGCCAAAATATGACCCATCCCCGCTGGTCTAATATCTTACTATATCATTATGATCATTGTTCAAAGTTTCCAACATCCTAATTGTTTCTTCACGTGTCACCTTATCACATGATTCGGTGTTTTCAATAAAGTACAAATATACATTTCTCTTCATTTCAATCATTCTTTCCGATAAGTGAATAATGAAGACACAAACAGGATATTGAGTAGTGTATTGCCTGATATAGTACACTGTATTTCACCAGATGCGTAGTACAGAAACAGTTAAACATGTGACAAATCCTTTCAATCAAAAAACACCCAAAACATTGTCACATGTTTATGGTAATAGTCCAAAGATGTATATAGCGTTATTTCTGCCTTTATTTTCTACAAAGCCAAACTATCTATCACATCTTGAATCCATCTTTGTTGCGGTTTGTCTCTTCTCTGCTTCACCGGCACACCATCCTCTGTAATTAACTTTTCCCCCAGACAATTACGCCTTTTAACTTGCTCGAAATATTTCAATCAAATTTTATTTTATTTTCTTAATAACCATTTTTTTTTTCATAAATGAATTCTTGAAGGAGAGATCTGGTTGTTATGTTATTGTTTTCCCCATCATTATTTTACTACTCTGCTGTAACACTTGTATTCAAAGCCGCATATGCACTTTTCAGTTGACTTGTTACATATGCAAGTTTCACACCGAAATGTTTCCACGAGAGATCTGCATGCTCTTAAGTACTCTAACATTTGCTGTTCTATCTGCTTCAATCCATAAGGTTTTAATTGCTTTAGTGTATTTATTTATTTATTTATTTATTTATTTGCAGAGGTGTGTTTTATTTTGGTTTTGTTTAATTGCTACCAGCTTTTAACCTAGATATTCGAAAATTTTCACTTTTTGTAATCTCTACCTAATGATAAATATACGAGGGAAAGTCATTAAGTAACATGAGTTTTATTATAATGTCTACGGAAGAGTATGGACAACGGATACTTTTATTTCAGGGTACAAGCTGGGTCTTAAGCAAAACCCTGTAAGGATCGAATACTTTGCCCATGCGCAACAGCGATTACAATATGACCACCTCACTATTTTCATGCACTGTAGAAGAACAACAAAAAAAGGCGTTTTTCTTTAAAAAAATGGCCAGAGCGTGTGAAACCTTGTGAAATCTACAGAAGAATGATTGTACCATATGGATGCAATTGGTGCAGTTGGTGCAGTGGAAACCCCCTTTGTCTCCGGTTATGAAAAAATTCAAGACGTAGAAATCCGCTGTGAAAGTCATGATGGGATATCAAGGGCTGTTTATTAGTGCATTTCCAGTAAAATAATGATACTGGGACTAGTGCTCGATACATTCACATGCTGGTGAACACACAGAAGCTCGCGATACGATCGAAACGCCGTGGACTTTTCATAAAGAGTATTGTTGCTGTACGACAGCGCCCGCCCTCATACGCTTACTGTTGGAACATTATGTTCTCTAAAATTTAAGGTCTTGAAACATACAGCATACAGTCAGATTCGGCGCCAATGAAGATTCACGATTGGGACCTTTAAAAGAACATTTACATGGTCAGAGGTTTGAAGATGACAATAAGGTAATGGAGACGATGCGAAATTTATTTAAGGTCACACACAAAAACTTGTTCCTAGAAGGCATCAACAAGTTAGTGGACAAGAGGACCACGTATTTTGCCAGGCTATGTTGAGAAATAACTGACACAACATTTCTGGCTCGCACAGTTGTAAAAAATGTTATTCGTAAATTTCCTATTACTTAATTACTTCTCTCGTTTATATTGACATATTTGTTTTATATATTTACTTATTTAATTAGTTTCTGAATTCCTATATGTCTTTGCCTGCTATAGTTTCCTAGGCATCTGTAAAGATGTCTGCCTTTGTTTTCTAATTGACAGTGACCACGCTAGTCGGTGTCGTTAGCCATCGTCTGTATAAACAATTCCCTGTCAACAGTCGCGAACTTAAGGCCATAACCATCAGCTATCACTCGGTTGCTGTCAAGTTCTATATATAAAACAATAATACACAGTTTGTCGGCTCCCTGGCCAAGGAGTTAACGACATTGTTCGTAATCAAGTATATCCACTTGGGGAAAACAGCAGCTGCGAGATCGTCTGTATAGAACAATTCTCTGCCAACAGTCGCGAACTTAAGACCATTACCAACAGCTATCACTCGGTTTCTGTCAAGTACTAATTTTATTTTTAAATGTTGTATATGCATTGCAGGACGTTGTAGTCAACACCAGCATTTTTCAGCTGCTGTTGATGTACTAGGCAAGTTTTTACGTTCAGTAATTTGCCATTTTCACAAACCGCATTCGCAAGCCTTTGGCCACGGAGAGCGACTTCTAAATAAGTTCTAAATAGATAACATTAATAGACATTTTGCCGGTCCCCTTGGCCAAGAGTTAACGACATTTTTCGTAATCACTTTTATCCACGTGGGGAAAACAGCAGCTGCAAGAATCGGCAGCGGTTCGCGCCGCGCTGGTAACTTACGGGGGTATGTGAGCCGGTCGTTCAGAAAGTAATGGCAAACTACTGAACGTAAAACTTGCCTAGTACATTAACAGCAACTGAAAAATGCTGGTGTTGACTGCATCGTCCTGTAAGGGATATGCAACATAAACAAACCAAAAAATACACAATTTAGCAGAATTTGTCAGAATATATTCCCCCCCCCCACACCAACTTTAAGGCACTATGCTATGCTCACTTTTGCTCCATATCCACCAAAAGAGTATGCATGTTTATATCAAGTGTGCAGTTGTTTACGGACTATCTATTCTGTTCTCTACTGCATTCCTTCATGCTAATATCATATTCGTAATCCCGAAAACCGCGTTCCAAACACAGATACCGGCGATTTGGCAGCAGACCGCATTGCGTTGATTTTCATAAATACTGTGAGTGTCGGCCGTTCATAAAGCAATGGCAAACTACGGAACGTAAACTTGCTAAGAAATCACAAACAGCTTTATAAGGCTGGAGTTGACTGCTATGTTCTGTAACGGATATGCAACTAACTGATTGTACCAGTCCTAGCCACATTATGGTCGTCGATTTGTATCCCCTCGTGCAACAAGCGATCATTTATAGGCAGTTGAATGTCTCCCTCATTCACCATTAACGATCGTCCCAGAGACAAGCAAATTGACCTGATCATTTCACGTACTCCGAAATGGCTTTGACAACAGAGTCCCTTGAGCGCTTGTAGATGTGATGGTTCTGTATGTCAATCACCCATCCCAAAAATATTTGCACTGAAATTTCCTGAGCATTGACTATTTGTCAGTTCTGATGATTACCTTATTAAATACTAGCTTCGCCCAGACCCTGGTGGGGAGCATCTCATTTAATTCATATAAGTAGTCATATAAGTTCTCGTTCCCGTTACCGACTATCTGTCTGTCTGTCTGTCTGTCTATCTGTCTGTCTGTCTGTCTGACCCGGCCCGTCTTCGCCCAGACCCTGATGGGGAGCATCTCATTTAATTCATATAAGTAGTCATATAAGTTCCCGTTCCGACTATCTATCTGTCTGTCTGTCTGACCCGGCCCGGCATCGCCCAACTCCTGGTGGGGAGCATCTCATTTAATTCATATAAGTAGTCATATAAGTTCCCGTTCCCGACTGTCTGTCTGTCTGTCTGTCTGTCTGTCTGTCTGTCTGTCTGTCTGTCTGTCTATCTATCTATCTATCTATCTATCTATCTGTCTGTCTGTCTGACCCGGCCCAGCCCATGGTGGAGAGCATCTCATTTAAATTATATAAGTAGTCATATAAGATCCCATTCCCGACTATCTGTCTGACTGTCTGTCTGTCTTGGGTAAATGGAGGAGGGAGGAGGAAGAGGGAGGTGGAGGAGGAAAGAGGAGGGAGGAGACAGGAGGAGTAGGGAGGAATAGGAGGGAGGAGGAGGGATTAGGAGGAGGAGGGAGGAGTAGGGTGGAGGAGGAGGGAGGAGGAAGAGGGAGAAGGAGGAGGGAGAAGGAGGAGGAGGAGGGAGGAGGAGGAATGTGAAGGGAGGAGGAGGGAGGAGGTAGAGGGAGGAGGGAGGAGGAGGAATGTGAAGGGAGGAGGAGGGAGGAGGTTGAGGGAGGAGGAGGAGGAGGTAGAGGGAGGAGGGAGGAGGCGGAGAGGGAGGAGAGGAAGGAGGAGGAGGGAGGAAGAAGGAGGAGGAGGGGAGGAGTGATAAGGAGGAGGGAGGAGGAGGAGGTAGAGGGAGGAGGAGGAGGTAGAGGGAGGAGGAGGGAGGAGGCGGAGAGGGAGGAGGAGGAGTGAGGAGGAGGAGGGAGGAAGAAGGAGGAGGAGTGATGAGGAGGAGGAGGATGTGGAGGGAGGAGGAGGAGGGAGGAGGAGGAAGGAGGAGGGGGAGGAGGGAGGAGGAGGAGGGAGGGAGGAAGAAGAAGGACGAGGGAGAAGGAGGGATGAGGAGGAGGAGGGAGGAAGAGGAGGAGGAGGAATGTGAAGGGAGGAGGAGGAGGAGAAGGGAGGAGGAGAAGGCAGGAGGAGGGATGAGGAGGAGGGAGGAGGAGGTAGAGGGAGGAGGAGGAATGTGAAGGGAGGAGGAGGAGCAGGGAGAAGGAGGAGGGAGGAGGAGGAGGAGGGAGGAAGAAGGAGGAGGGATGAGGAGGAAGAGGGAGGAGGAGGAATGTGAAGGGAGGAGGAGGGATAGGGGAGGAGGGGGAGGGGAAGAGGAAGAGGGTAGGAGGAAGAGTTGGAGAGAGGATGGAGGAGCTAGAGGGAGGAGGAGGTGAGGGAGGAGGAGGTAGGAGGAGGAGGAGAGAGGGAGGAGGAGGGAGGAGAAGGAAGGAGGAGGGAGGAAGAGGGAGAGAGGAGGAGGAGAGAGGGAGGAGGAGGAGGGAGGGAAGAGGAGGAGGGGAGGGAGAGGTATGGAGGAGGGGAGAGAGGTAGAGGAGGAGGATGAGGAGGAGAAGAAGGGAGAAGGAGGGAGGAGGGAGTGGAGAGAGAAAGAGGGAGGAGGCAGAGGGAGAAGAAGGAAGGAGGAGGAGGAAGGAGGGAGAGGAAGGAGGGAGAATGAGGAGGGGAGGAAGAAAAGGGAGGTGGAAGAGGAGGAGGAGGGAGGAGGAAAGAGGTAGGGGGAGGAGGAGGTAGAGGGAGGAGGAGGAGGATGGAAAGGGAGGAGGAAGTGGAGGAGAAGGGTGGAGGGAGGAGGAGGAGGTAAAGGGAGGAGGTAGGAGGAGGAGGAAGAGGGAAAAGGGAGAAGGAGGAGGGAGGATGATGAGGGAGAAGGAGGAGGGAGGCAGGAGGAGGAGGAGGATGAGGAGGGAGAGGAGAAGGAGGGAAGATGAGGGAGGAGGCGGAGGGAGGAGTAGGAGGGAGTAGGATGGGAGAGGAAGAGGGAGAAGGAAGAGGGAGAAGGAGGAGGGAGAGGGAGAGGGAGGAGGAAGAGGAGGAGGGTGGAGGGAGGAGGAGGGAGGAGAGAGAGGAGGAGAGAGTTCGCCATTCCGAATTCATACTCGTCTAGTTCTTCCCTTCTACACGACTGTAGATAACTTCCTTACACATAAAAAGATGAATTGTTATTGATATTGCCGTGGCATGGAGGAATATCAGCAGCAGAGTTGATCCAAAAAACCAAAGACTGAGATCTACGGAGAGCCATGAACGCCTACGCCAGCCGGCACGGCACTTGATGATGATGATTGCCGTGTGACGATTCTGTGTGGTGACGTCATTTTCTTCCCTTTCCCTAGCGTTTTGGTTCGGGGATTCTTTCATCATCATCATCATATATTTACGTACGTATTTTGGGAGGGGGAGGAGGGAGGAGGAGGAAGAAGAAAAAAAAAATATGACAGTTGACAGCTCTGGAATGAAAGGAAGGCGTGTAGAAAATTTCATCTCAATCGGATGGGCCGTTCACGAACAAATAAAGGACATACATATTTACATACATATATACAT
Organism: Cepaea nemoralis; assembly: GCA_014155875.1. Lineage (NCBI taxonomy): Eukaryota > Metazoa > Mollusca > Gastropoda > Stylommatophora > Helicidae > Cepaea > Cepaea nemoralis. The sequence goes on from JACEFZ010001445.1 coordinate 80,032, forward strand.
ACACTTTGTTTTATAGATATAGATTTCAGAAAGAAATCTTAGACCTGCAGTGACCGCCTCCATTTCCATTCTCATGCTGGATGCCGTGTTTTAAAATTCTCCATCACGTTCCGCGATGATCTGTCCTCCACATTTAGCTGTGAAGTCCCACCCAATTGCTCATCTCGCCGCACCGATCCATCAGTATATGCTATTACTTAGTATAATTATTATGCCAGTCAATGATTAACAGAATACGGATAGTATAATTCTCGTACAAGTGGCAGATTTATCTTCGTACGTTTTGTACATTTCAAGATAACTTCATATCTCTGTTTATATCTCCGTTGATCTAACAACGGATTTCTAAGCATTCATTTTGTAAAATCACATCTCTGCAACCTCTGAATAAATAATTAAAGTACCTTTGGGGGAATAATGGGTACACGGTGCTAATCCCCATATTATTGAAGATTAATCGTCATTTGTTGCGTGATGTGATCAATATCACGCCGGTTGCCTTTGCTCCCCAGAACATTTCATGGTACCCAGTTTAGAAGAACTGGTCAATTGTAAAATATCCTTCTCATTGGGGATTCGAACACTAACAAACCGGGTCAGCAGACAAGCGGGCCAGTCACTGCACTATGGAAGTTGACAGCTTCTAAGTGAGTTAGTAAAGGGCTCCTTAATACGCCTTATGTCACATTGGGTATATGGTGCTAAACCTATATTTGTATAGACCAATCGGCGCTAGGTGGGTGATGTGGCCTGTTTCAGGCTGGCCGTCTTTACTTCACACGACATTTCCTGATACCCATTTAAGGCTGGTTAGAATTGGAGCCCAGGAAAATTGTAAAAAATTAGCGCTGAATCAGATTCGATACCATAACCCCCGTAAGTACATTCTTACTAAACGGCTTTTTAACATCAAACAGGTCAAGATGTGTTATATTTAATGCCAAAGAACTCTTTCTTGTGTTTATTGGGAAAGACATGTTGCATACAACGTTCTGGATATTGCGAAATGCTGTCTAAGCTTTCATTATTCTACATTTCACGCCTTCCATCTATTGATATTAAGGTTCCCAGTTATTTAAACTCCCTGATTTTCTTGAGAGTTTCCCGGTCACTTACTGCGAAGGTTCATTCGAGAAGATTTCTTTTATTAGTCATTATGCCAGTTTTCTGTCTCCTTCTCCTTAACGCAAGGCCAGGGCATGGTGAAAGTATTAGCAAAACAAAACACAAACAACAAACAAATATCAAACATGAAAATATATTACTAAAACTTTAATACCATATTAATAGTAAACATCAAAACAATATTGTCAAAATGCCTTCAAAACATTATAAACATCAACGAAACATTAATACAATATTTATAGCATTATATTACCAAATCATATAAATAAAACAAAAAATCTAAACAGATAAATCTTTTCAAAGTCCCGTAGCAGAAATCTAATTGAGTACGTGAAGTTTCAGAACCATCATATATTTGTAGGCTTGAGTGGACGCATGAATAATTGGCCATCTCGTAGCAAACGATGAGAGTTTTTATCCAACCTTTGTCCAACCACGCTCATGCCATTGTCAACGTAACGTCCTGGCCGTTATACCAACGTGCATATACTTTACAGGACATCGCAATCAACACAATTATATTTGGCTCTTTGTGATTGCTAAATAGCAACACACATTACTAAAACATTGCAACATAAGCATGGCTTATGCATGAACATAGAATTAAAACATCATTGAATAATACCAGCACTTCAACCCAACATTATGATACTGTCCGTGTTACTAACGCACCTGCGCAAAGTGATCAAATACACCAATATTGTAATACCAACAAGTTTACACAACATTCATGTCAGTATGAGCCATGGGCGTGGCAGTCATGTCTCAGTTCATACCATACGATCGCCAGTTTCCAGTAAGATTCTTGTCCAAATTATGCCATGTAGCCAAGCCATAGAGATATTTATCTCTTGTCTGGGACGCAGAGGTGTTTCCAAGGCACCAGGGCTGGGTTCTATACTGGCCAAGACCTATTGACGCGTCCTCGCCGAGCATCCTGGGCAACAGGTCCCTTTGGGGTCCTGGCTAAAGTCAGTAGGATCGTGGAATCCTCCGAAGTCGAAGAGTGTCTGCCTGTACAGCGAGGAACCATCAGTCTGCACACTAATAAGCCAGACATGGGACAACGGATACTCACGCAAACCGCAGGTCCTGTATGACATCACACTGATGTTGGACAACAGGATGTCTTCATCCGACATACAGGACTTCACGCTAGAGTTCATAGCCAGCGAACACAAGCAAGCAAGCAATCTCTTGTCTTTCTCTGTCACCTTTCCCCATTAAATTTGCAAGCTGCAACGAATTTTTAATATTTGTTTCTCCGCATAACATGTTCACACAAATCTTGACTGTCCAGGTCTAATTTTTTATATCAATATACTCTCTTCATTGGCTTTTTGAATAACAGTCTATTTATTTTTCCCCTATGGCTGTCCTTTGTTTTCTTTGCATATACCACCTTTCTACTGCCATTAGATGTTTCTCGGCCTGTCTGCTCATTGTCCACGTTTACCACATGTACAGTAGTACTGCCTCCATACAGCATCCGACAAAACTATCAACCATTATATATTAGCCCTGTTTCAAGATAGTTTAAGCTATACATCTGTTTAAGACTTGGCAATTGTACTTATATTTTGCATTTTGATACTTCTTTATTCTTAGAGATGACAATAATTTCTCTTTTCTAACAATTTAATTTTAACCCTAATTGTGTCCGCTGTACAATAACAGCATGTTTGATAGCCTTTTTAATAGTCTTTAGCCTGTATTGTTTTATCTCTATATCTTATCATCTTGATGTTATGTCCTCTAAAAGTGACTCCTGTCGAGTTTTAAAACACAATATCCTCTTATATGTTCTTCATATAAAAAGAATAGATGTGGAGACATAACACATCTCTGTCGCATGCCTCTCTTGATTGCCTGATATTAATCTATTTTATTATCGATTTTGATGACGGTATATTGTTTCCATCATACGTTCTTTGCATGTCTAAGGTTCTTCCCATCTATTTAGAGATTTGCACGTATATAATGTGCAAGCAACAAGACAAATATCAGTGATTCAAGAGGTACAGGAAAGACACCGGCGTTGAATAGATCATACCTTGATAAAGCCTGAAAATAGTACAACTAGAAAGACTTTTGTCTGGAGTCGACATGGCCAAAGAAGCTTAGGATAGATACAATAGGACTGCTAGCAGTGAGTGAGTTGAGGCCAATTGCTTCAGTTATGTGAATACAGGATGAAAGAAGCTGCAGAAGAGGAAGTTAGTTACATATCCTTTACAGGACATAGCAGTCAACTCCAGCATTTTTGACTGTTTGTGATTCCTGGGCAAGTTTACGTTCGGTAGTTTGCCATTGCTTTCTGAATGACCGGCACTTCCCACCATTGTAGAGAAATCAACGCATGGCGCTCTGCTTCCAAATCGCCCTTAGCTGTAGAAAAAATAAGAATTTGGTTAAATATCGGAGTTTCTTACACTCTAACGTCTTTGTGCAATCAACGAAGCAAAGATGTAAGCCTTTGTTTACTTCTATCGAGCTGCAACTACACTACACGAGGTTTGCCCATTCCTGATACAAAACCTCACTGCGCTTCTCGTATTTATGCTTATATTTTCTTTTTGACACTTTGCATGATAATTGTTTGCCACATTTTTGTGATGAAACTCGTTATGCTAATTGTTCGTTCTTGATTATATTCTTCGGTTCCTGATTTCTTCCAGATTGCCATAAACACAGATTTACATACACGATGAGTCATATCCCCAGTGTCATAGATTGTGTTCAGCAGCTATTTTCTTTTAGGGCGTTGATTAATACAGTTGTAATGTTATATGGACCTGGTTTCTTGCTGGATTTCATATGATTAATAATACTCTGAACTTCATTCTTGAAAGATTGTGGTAAGTTCAATGGTATGTGAAAGATCAAAATATTCCTCAGTCACTAGCCGTGAAGGTATGTCACATAATCTGGCCATGTCATTAAATTCAAAACAGTGAATTTAAACAGAGAAGGCATAAATAACATATTGCACTATTTCTTACCTGGCAAATTTCGCTGCATGTGAAACACTGAATGATTCCAACCGTTATTATGTAAACAGAAGGACTTCCTGCTAAATGTTAGACATCCGTGGATTCCACGTTCTGTTCATTCGAGCAAATTATCATTCATTGTTTCACATGAAATGATATCTACCTATAAAGATTGCACCTGACGAAATGCAGAGAAATATGCCAAGCAAGAAATCGTGTAATTCAAGTCTGATTCATTGTTACAAAACGTTCGATACCTGATTCACTGTCAAACAAAAAAGTGGGTTTGGACCAATCAGAAATTGATGATAGACTTCCGGTCACGAACATGGAGGTTAGGCAGTGAAACTGTTAAGGCCTCTGGGTATTTATGCTCGTGGCCACCGTTGCATTCACATTTTCCTCATGTTGGACTGGTAGTTTGTGGTTCGTCGCCCTGCTACTGAGTTGAGTGCGTGGCGAGACGCTGTGAGCTGTGAATTTCGTATGAAATGTTTTAAAATCTACCCGAAGTTGTAGAGCGAGACCTGCATGTTCAGAGCAATGGCGGCTGGCTATGTTCCAGAATTGACCGATTGTTTGTACCTTATGCAGAAATGTGTGGCTGCTGGTCTTCAGGTTGACTGCCGCTTCCTTTGACGATTAACTGTGCTTTCGTGGAGGACTGTTGTTTTGGCATTCTGTAGACGGCATTATGTTTAGTGAAGTGTTTACATCTGTTCGAGGTTGTTTTGTTGCGTGAATTCGGAGACAAAATGGCGTGGCTGGCTAGAAAACATCTAGAAATGAAACAACATCTAGAAATATCGAGACTTTGTAGGCGAACATCTGGTTGGGAAAGTGACTGTCAATTCCATCAAGGATGAACTGTATGTTTCGGAGAGGACTTTTGTGGTGACATTTAGTGGCGGCATTATGCACAGTGTGCCTGAGAGGCCCGTTGTTTGTCGAGACTCCTGTCATTTCCACTTTTCACATGGGGAAGTGGGGAACATTTTATGTGATATTCACTGGCACCGGAACGGAGCATAATGGGGACGACCCTTTGCTGTGATATTAGAACCGCGACTAACTACTAACGACTAGAAATTGATGGGAGAAAATGGGATGTAGGAGTGTGCCACAGTAATGATCTAAAAATGGTTAAAACGGTAGCAATTATATATATTGGCCCAGGAGTTAGCGACTTTCTCCGTAATCCCGTATACTCTTGCGAGTAACGTGACGACGACGAGGATCGGTAGCGGTTCTAAACGCGTTGGTAACTTACGGGGTATGTGAGCCGGTCGCTCAGAAACTACTGAGCGTAATCTTGCCAATACATCAACAATCAGCTGAAAGATGCTGATGTTGACAGCGATGTCCTGTAAAGGATATGCAAACATTTTGATTTCTTTAATATGAAATTCAAGGAGATTGCACAAGAAACACGTCAGTATTGCTAGTACCGCTATAAGTTAGAAATATAATAATAGTCTTTGATTTTGTCTCCCAAAAAAAAAATTGAAGACAGGAATGATAGTTATTAAAAATGTCCACTTACCAAGGCAGTACATCTCAATCTTCTTCTTCTTCTTCTTCTTCTTCTTCTTCTTCTTCTTCTTCTTCTTCTTCTTCTTCTTCTTCTTCTTCTTCTTCTTCTTCTTCTTCTTCTTCTTCTTCTTCTTCTTCAGCATTCCGAGCCATTGAGGTTCTTTGCTGCAGATACAAACCGTCTCCATTCGCCTCTCTGGTGAACTTTCTCTTGCCAGTCGTTGATTCCAAGTGCTTGTAGATCTGTATGTATATTATCTCTCCACCGTCTTCTTGGTCTACCTCGGGGTCTACGGTCATTTATTTCTTGAGTGTAAGCGAGTTTTGTTTCCCTATTATCTTCCATTCTTTCTATATGCCCCAGCCATTGCAGCCTATTAGCCTTCATGATACCAGTGATTAGCGGGGACTTAAACAGATCATAAATGTCTTTGTTGCTTCTTCTTTTCCACTCTCCACTTTGTGTATCCCTAATGGGCCCAAAGATGCGTCTTAAGACTTTGTTCTCAAAGGTTTGTAACAAGGCTTCGTCTCCTTTAGTTGTACTCCAGGTTTCAGAGCCATACAGCACAACTGGTCTGATCAGTGTTTTGTAAATTGTGATCTTGGTGTTACGAGATAGCACATTTGATTTTAGCAGGTGTTGTAGTGCATAGTATATCTTATTTCCAGAGTTGATTCTAGCTTGTATTTCTTCCCTTATTATGTTGGAGCAGTTGAAGATTGTACCCAGGTATGTGTATATTTCCGTTCTTTTAATGGTCATATTATCTATTTGTATGTGGCCAGAGTTTTTAGCCGTTCCTTCTCTTGAAATTACCATATATTCTGTCTTATCTTGGTTGATAACAAGCCCCATTTGTTGAGCTTTTTCCTTTAAGTGAGGCAATATTTCCACTGTCTTTTGTTCATTTTCCCCTATAATATCTATATCATCTGCGTAACCAAGCAGTCTGGATGTTCCTCCAATAGCACATTCCTCCTTTACCTTCCTTACAACTTTCTCTAGAGCCAGATTGAAAAGGAGCGGCGATAGTGCATCACCCTGTTTCAAGCCAGATGTTATTTGGAAAGGGTCTGATTTCCTGCCTTTATATGTTACTATATTATAAGTATCTTCCATGCATAGTCTGGTCATGTTGATTAACTTCCTTGATATTCCAAATTCCTGCATAGCATTCCATAAACTATTCCTATGGACACTATCATAAGCCTTTTTAAAATCCACAAAAATGTTATGGAGATCTCCTTTATATTCCCAATTTTTCTCGGCTATTTGTCGTAAGATAAATATCTGATCTATTGGTGATCTATTTTGTCTGAAACCCGCCTGGTAGTCACCTAATATGTCTTCTGAATATGGTTTTAGTCTATTTAGTAATACCGCGGATAGTATCTTATAGCTTGTGGATAGGAGTGATATTCCTCTATAATTTTCACATTGGAACTTGTTTCCTTTCTTAAAGATTGTATCAATAATGACTCTTTCCAGTCATGGGGTATTTCTTCTGTCCTCCAGAGTTTTATTATTAGTTCGTATAGCTTTAGATGTAATGCTCCTTCCTTTATAAATTCAGCAGCAATTCCATCAGCCCCAGTTGCTTTATTGTTTTTAAGTCGTGTTATTACATATAGGATTTCTTAAAAGGTAAGTTCTTCAATTTGTGGTTCACACGTTAGAACCGCTTCCTGTTGGAAAGTGTTATTTGGAGCTTCACAATTTAGTAATTCAACAAAGTATTCTTTCCATGTGTTACACATTTCCTCTTTGGTATTTATCATATTCCCATTTTTGTGTTTTAAACCATATGTGTTGTGATGGTGCCCTCGTTTCATTGACTTCAGTTCTTTAAAAAAAAACTTTCTGGGTTCGTTTTTCTGGTGATTAGTTTACATATCTTTGATTATATTATTCATATAATCTCGCTTCTGATGCCGAACTATTTTTGTAGCCTCTTTACATTCATTTCTATATTGCTCTTCATTTTGGATGTTGTTGATGTCATTTAACCACAACTGCCTGGCATTCTTTTTCCTAATGACTGCTTCTTCACACTTTTTGATTGAACTACCTGTTCTTTCTATGCATAGTTAACACACCGAGACATTCTTCTGCTGTAGTTTGAATTGTATTCTTTATGTTCAACCAAGTTTGGTCAACGCTTTCCTCCAACGAGTTTTGTAGAATTTCAAGTTTACATTTTATGTCATCTGCAAATTTCTCTTTGACTGTACTTTCTTGTAGTTTGTCTCTTATATGTTGGGTGTAACCTTTGTAGTTTAGCATAGAAAGCTCTCTTAAGTTTTATTTTAAATTTTGCTCCATCAAGGAAGTGGTCGCTGTGGCGCTCAGCTCCTCTATAACTTCTAACTTGTTGTATATTTGATGCATTTCTGTTGTTAATTAAAATGTGATCTATTGATTATCGGTTCTCTTGTCACATGATTTCCAAGTTTGTTTATATATATCAATCTTTGATGATAATCGAATTAAATTTACTGACTTATGATAAATACACCATGTTTCTTCACCAATATCACAAGAACTGCTCCTTACCACCATCAAGACACGAGTGAAACATCGTATTCTAAAGCATATCATTTTCACACAAAATGGAAAAAGTCAGGAAAACACGAAGCAGATTTGTACTCATTACAATATATACATTATTTTCTATTTAGTTTTAATTATTATTGTTTAAATTTAATTATTTAAATACTACTCAGCTTATGTGTGAAAGGCACAGCAAACTTAGGGGCACAAGTGTGGCTCATTAGAGCAAGCATGATTCGACATATGCCATCATATGATGACGAAGTTTCACTGTTAACTATAAAATAAAATTGTTTTAAAACAAAATTCTGGCTTAAATCGACGATGTCGAGAACCAAGGGGCGTTGTCATTTCTAAAACAATAAAAAAACAATAAAAAAAAACAATTTCACAACCAATGTTTCTTAAATAAAAAAAAAACGAAAATTCCAAGCGTCTCGTCTGATGTTATTCAAAAGGCATTTATTTTCTATGTGTAAATTTTCATTTACTGGGAGCTAAAAATTGCGGAAACTAAGAGAAATGAAACGCACTGTCAAAACTAAACCGTTGTATCGGTTTTTGGCAGGATAGAGTAGTTCTATTGAACCTTTTAATCGGCCCTGAATCAGTTACAGGACGTTGTGATCAACTCAAAACGCATGATGATTTCTTAGGCAAATTTACGTTCAGTTGTTTGTCATTGCTTTCTGAACGAGAAGTCAACGTTGAAGTCCAGCTGAACGGTGTAGGGGATGATAACGCTATCGTACCATCAATACACCGGGAGCTTAAGAGCAAGTGCGCTCGTATCATTCGACCACGTGATCTGATTAAAATCTGATACTTGATTATCATGATAATTAAATTATTAAATTAATTAAATTATCGTGGTATTTGCTTCCTTGACATTTCTCAAGCAACCTATTTATGTGGTTGTCGTTTTTTTTGGAAATAATTCATTCTTTTCTTTAGAGGTGGGGGGTGGGGGTGGCTGGGGGAGCATTAAGTTAGTATTTAAGGGGTTGTGTTGTTTTTCACTTTCCATAAGGCATGCTGCTGTAATGTTTGCGTACGTTTCTAATTGATTTCTGAATTTCTTCTTATGTTGAATTATTCGTTTTGTTGCTACTTATGTTTCCCATTAGTTTTAAAATGTCTTCAGCCAGCCGTTTCCTACATCTCACCCTCTTCAATTTAGAGATAATTATTTCTTCAGACTGTCTATGTTCTGCAGCATTTTTCATTTATCATCAAAATCTAGAAATAGAATTTCTACATCAGAAAATGCAACAGAGCAGTTCTTTATTTCTAGTTGAATTGATCTTATTATTCATTCTTCACCGCGCACGCATCTAATTTACTATGTCTTAGTTTACATTTGACCATCTTCCACTTGCGATGTAATTTACAACTAACTTTTAGCCAGATGGATTCAATTATAAGATTGTTTGGATTTAGCATCTAAAGTCGTCGAGGGGCGAGGTAGTCAGTTTCATGGTAACCCTCTTCAGTCACCCCTTACGAATACATGGTATTTTACAGTGTCACTGTTCTTTGGCATCACACGGATGAGTCTGAGACATTGTTGTCTCTGTAGACCCGCAGTAGACAAAAACAAGAAATTGACCCCGTAAACGAGTCATTAGCGAAACGGCAAGGGCAATATGCACCACCTTCTACTAAACCCGCACACAATTCTTGCTCACGAATCTCTTCCTAACCTGACACCGAATATCATAACAAAAACAGCAAGGAGAACAAGAAGAAAAAGAATAAACATACGACTTTGCTTTTTGGGCAATTTGTCAGTTAATTCTATAACTTATTTACAAATCTGAGATATTACCAAAGTCGGAAAAGTGGCTTTTTTTTCTCCTGACCTCCAAACTGCCTTTCAGGGCTCGTCTCTCTAGTCAGTGGTAAAGGCCGGCTCCATGGGGAAGGATTTACGGACGAAATTCGTAATCCGACATACCTGTGTTCGAATCACAGCTGTGGGAGATTTGGCAGCAGATCCCTTACGTTGTAGGCCTATTTTTTTTAATGAACTGCCATGGGTGCCGGTCGTTCAGAAAGCAATGACAAGCTACTTAACGTAAACGTGCCCAGGAATCACGAAACGCCGAAAATACTGGGGTTGACTGCTACATCCTGTTACAGAATATGCAAATAACTTTAACTAACTCTTTAGTCAAAGGCTAGCAAAGTTAAGCTATAGAAAGCCGACGGAAGAGAAGTGAAAACCGCATTTGTACACCCCTAGCTGCGTGTTCCTTTACATGAGCTTGCAATGACCCTCAGCACAGCCCCTCTCTATTACACATCAATCATCAGTATGCTGCCTGTGAACAACCCAAGAATGTTTACTATTGCATCCACTACGTCAGTTACAGTTCTCTAATGTTTCAACACCCCTAAACTCTGAGTTTTCTACTTTCTCTAATTCCTTTACTTCCTTCACTTAGCGATACCACCCTGACCTTCCTTCCTTGTGCGTCTGTCAAATCTAGTGGATTAATTTAATGACGAAGTGGTCGAAGGAAAGGAAAATGCCTAACATCCCCACGTGTTTTCCCTTCATGTTAAATCAAAGCTGCAGCAGCCTGCCTGTAGAACTCCGTGAGAGCTTTGTCAAGTCGTGGCTGTGATATCGTGACTGAGACAGGCAATCTGTCTTTTATTTCATCACCTACTTTTCCTCCCCTCCCTCCCAATGCCCGGGGAGAACGAAGGAGAATAACCTAATTACTCTTTCTGAAGCATTGATTGAATCCACGATGAGTTTATTTTGCATTCGCTCACTCATCTCTTTTTTTAAAAGGATTCTTATGCAAGGAGCTCAATCTACCGCGGCCAGTTGTTACAATAAACCACATTGACCTAGTTATTTATATACGATGAGTCCTTATGTCTCAGTCGTTTATAAAATTCTATCCCGTTTGTGAGACTGTCCCGTCTTTAACACTCTGTCCCGTTTGTAACATTGCATCAGACAGTCGTTACTTTAATTGGTGTTGTTCCCACCCATTCATTATTTTAATTTCTTCTGGCATTGTCATTAATTACTGCAATGTAGCAAACTGACTGGAACACACGTAGTCTGTAAAAACTTTATTAGATTTATATAACTGACGAGCTCAAACGAGAGCGAAACTCGAGTCTAGTGCTTTTAACCTAACGTGGAAAAGGCTCACAATTCGTACCGGAATACGATCAGAATTACCACTAGTGGGTTGTGCCCAATCTTTGAATCTCAAATCCAGAAATAAAACCAAACAAATCAATTTATATAACTTTCATCAAATGGCAAGAATAGGGCCGGACAAGGGTTTAAAACCTGGGTTCGCCGTTCAATACAGGAGGGAGAGACTTGTAACCTATTCCACTGTGCACTTAGGCACCAAATATGTGATGGTCCTGACACTTGACATACCTACAGTAGCATCCTGTACGTGACTTGGCTTCTTGCTTTTCTTGCTGCTATGCACTTGTCAGTATAGTCCTCGCATATATTATAATGTCCCGTTAGTATCCTTCTTGAGAACTGGAACGTCACTGCAATTAGTTTTCACTTAATGGGCCCCGCGAGAGCGTTGTGACTAGTGCGCTTGACTGCCTGCCTGGTGGTAACGCGTTCGAATCCACCCATCAAGGGTGGGGTTTTACAAAAATAATTGCATGGGCTCCCAGCTCGAACTAGCCTAAAATGAGTACCAGGAAAAGATCTGGGAAGTACAGGCGACCAGCTTAATATTGACCACATCACCTATGGACAACCGATGGGTCTGTTCAACATGGTATATAAACAAATTCACAAGAATTGATTAGCACTCATAGAAGTAGAAGAAGGAAGTAGAGATTAGAGGACATGCTTGACGACATACAAATGAAAATCTATAGTTACTATACAGAGATTCGAACTTGCCCCAACGCTTGTGAATTTGTTTATGTGTTTGTTTATATCTTAGTTTCAAAAAGCAATGGCAAACTACTGAACGTAAACTTGCCAAGAGATCACAACAGCAAAAAATGCTGTTGTTGACTGCGACGTCCTGTAAAGGATATACAACTAACTTTTATATCTAAGTGGCTGCAATGATTCTGCAGCAATTTTTATTCAAATAAAAGATGGGAATAACACCATATACAAATTACACGTCTGGCGTTGAAAGGGTTCCTTTGTAAATAAACCAGGTCCAGTGTTGATACAGAGTATCTGATTGAGTACAATCTGTTCTCCATAAGATAGAAGTACCAGAAGTGTCTAGTACTAACGCTTTACTTACGTCTCATGTGTTTATGCTTTCATCATCGCTGTGATCTGAGTACAGACAGTCAATATGTATCATCTCATTGTATCCCTATTGTACTTTGCGGTTTGTGGGTTTAATGCATCGAGATTCCCATGGACTCTGTATGTCTTTATTTATTTGAATCGTCTAAGGACACAGTCGGGAATAGGCACGTGTGAGTGCAGCATGAAGAAGCAAGGCAGAGACTGCAGGAGACTCATTAAATCCGGCTTTCAATGCGGAAGTTGCATTTGGTTGCTTTATGAGAGATTGCAATTGATTGATTGATGATTGAGCGACACTGATAAATATATAACGCAAAGATAGAATCACATTTGTAGACATGTCCTGGCAAGCTTGAATACGGACATGCTGCTTGTTCTTTGCACGACGCTGCAATCAAAACCAGGCCGATTTTCTAGGCAATTATAGGTTAAGTATATTGTCAGTGCATTCTGAACGAGAAGTTAACATTTAAGTCCTACTGATCGGTGTAGGGAATTCAGGTGAATACCTTGCTGTTGAAATAGCAGCTGAGATAAGTAAGTCATTGTACTAGGATTGGATATGAGTGGCTTGGCTAGTAAGGGACATCTTCTCCGGCGAGCCGGATTCAGCCGGGCGAAGTTGCAATGCTCTTTGGCAACGATGGACAAGTAAATATAGAAGATTTTAGTCATATATGTACCCTAGGATAGAGGTGGAGAAAGACAGACATCAACTATGAATCAAATAAAGCACGACGGTAGGCAAGCAACAAAATTTTAAAAAAAATACTAAAGAAAGACAGACAGACAATTACAACACAAGAAAAGAAGGGAGAAAGAAAGAAAGAAAGACCACAAGAAAGGATGGTGGAAAGAAAAGATGAAAGAAAGACAGAACGAAAGAAAGAAAGACAGAAAGAAAGAAAGAAAGAAAGACAGACAGACAGACAGACAGACAGACAGAAAGAAAGACGGAAAGAAAAACAGAAAGCAAGAAAGAAAGAAAGAAAGAAAGAAAGAAAGAAAGAAAGAAAGAAAGAAAAAGAAATAGTCTTCTTTATTTCATGTCATCTGACAAGAAGTTTCAAACTATAGTTACTCTCATGTACATAAACACGCGTTAAACTTTAACTCGGCACTCTTTGTGTGATATGGCCAATGACAAATATGTTGCCTGAACCTCTCAAGATTTATTCTGATTCCCAGTTTAAGCTGGGAAGAGCTAAATAAATCAGAGCAATTAAAAAATGTTTGCCTCGATGGAGATTCGAAGCCAATACGTCAGCTCCGGTACAAACGTGTTAGCCACTGCACTAACGATTCTCCCCACGTATATTAATGAAATGCTAATTATTCGCAGCATCTTCCTTTAGTTCTAACGCCAGTTATTCCCCTAAAACTTGATGTTACATTTAAACCATTGATTTTCTCTACCTTGTGGCTTGCACTTCAAATGTTTAGAACGCGCCGTTTCAAAATCAATATCTTTTTCTGAGTCCTATAGCGTTTCCGGGTCTGTATCCGAGTGTATCGGCCTTGTTCAATCTTCGCCAATTCGTCTGGGTAGTATCATTCCATACTTCAAGAGGTGAATATTGAAGAAGGTTGGCTATTAAAGACGATAAAACAAAGAAAATTGAAATATTTTGGTCACCTGAAATGTCACGAAAGTTTGGAGAGAACAATAATGGAAGGGTATATGCCTGGGAAGAGAGGAAGAGGAAAGCCAAAGAGAAGATGGGTTAGGATGTGGCGGATGATCTCCAGATGGGTGTATCGGACGCGGGACATCTTGCTTATGATCGAGAAGGTTTCCGGAAGGTTGTTATGGTAGCGAGGTTCTGCAAAGGACATGCTACTGAATGAATGAATGAATATCATTCCACTGGCCACTTGAAAGCAGTCGCAGCTTCTTTTGGGGGAATTAAACCAGGTGGATACATGACACCTAGCTAGCTAGAACGCAATTAGCCTGAGACCAGTTTTCCAGTGTGCACCTCTATCATCATTATGCTTCCTGTGCATGAACTAGACTATTACAACGTTGGATGAAAGCAGAATTGTAACAGAGTTTAGATGCGTTCGAAGAATGCTTAATGTGGCAAGAAGCACAAGGTTAAAATGGTGGCATCAAGAAACAAGTGAGTACTTTATCAGCAATGGATTTTATGGAGAGACTGGGTAATGCTTCTGCAAAAAGGCGAGAGGATCGGCTACACTGCACCAGTTTTACTCATCTGGCTAGGTCTTTCTCTGCAGAATCGCAAGCAGTTTGTTGGATAAAACTCGAACTCCGCTATCCTGAAACAATTTCTGCCGTGGTCTAAACGACAGTCGAAAACGTACCACAAATTGCATTGCCATTTACAGATAGTGGAGACAGAGAAGGCAGATCCTGCAAGGGAAGGATTTGAGGAATAGCGGAAGGAACGAACATCCTTCAACGTAGCCCACACAATAGTCTTTCTGGACTGCTCTTCGTAATCTGACTCTGAAAGGCATAATAAGAGCAGCGTAAACAAGAAAGAAAGAGTAATGCAAGTTATTTATAAACTAGATATGTATTAGATTTCTAATTCACTTATCTGTTATAACTGGTATGCCAGTGGGGCTTTGTCTCCTGAAAAATGTGTTAAAAAGTGTTGGTTTCGTTTCTTTACGTCGTTGTAAGCCCGTGAATGTGGGATTACAGTTGATTATATGTGACATAACGTAGTTGGCATGTGACTTCAGCCTGACACTTTTACAAGTTCTGATAATAATGTGACTGTGTGAATGGGGGGGGGGGGGGGGGTTGCTCTTGAGACAGTGGCATTTGTAATCTAGTAAACGAAAAACAAATAGGCGTCGATATAACAACAGAGTAGAGTTTTGACAGATGCATGCAGTGTAGAAAAATCACTCACCAGGGATAGCAGTATTCACTGCCAACAGTTACCTTTTCGATAATACGCTTGTAGATCTACTTTTTGTTTTAGATTTTGTATACCAGTCTGCCATAGAGAGAGAGAGAGAGAGAAAGAGAGAGAGAGAGAGAGAGAGAGAGAGAGAGAGAGAGAGGGAGGGAGAAAGAGAGAGGATGAGAGAGAGGGAGAGAGAGAGAAAGAGAGAGAGAGAGGACGAGAGAGGACGAGAGAGAGAGAGAGAGAGAGAGAGAGAGAGAGAGAGAGAGAGACTAACTGTGATAATGTAAAAACAAATGTAAAAGCAATCCTCTGGCAGATTCAAGAGCGTCAAAGAATATTCTGTTAAATATACGAGGTCACGGCGTTAAGAGATAAGGTGATCAACTTTATTTTAAAAAAACTTTCCTGCCCAGATACACGTTTAGTATCTATTGATATGGCTGAATGAATCCCACCTGTACATTTTATCAGAAGAATATCGTACCAAAGTTGTTTTTAAAAAACAAATAAATCAAGGAACTTTACATCGGAAACAAGCTGTCAGAAGTGGAAATTGCAAAGCTAGAATGATAACATCAGCAATCTACTCAGAAATGTACAGAACATAATACCGTGGACAGAAAGAACACCTTGATCGAATGAGTCTGAGACACTCTGCCACTTCCAACTGCGAAGCGCCAGAGCAAATTCCCAAGCATGCCCTTCAAGACTGCCCAAAATAGAATGGTCATCTGTTAAACAGAGGCAACCCTACAAGACACTTAGGATATTAATGCACTGCTTCAAGTACACAGTACATGTACTGATCCATGCAAGAAGAGACGCACAGTGAACGTTGATCGGTGAAGAAAAAAACGACCCCAGTAAAAACAGGAAGCTGGGAGGTGTACACAGTAATGTTTATACATTAGTGATATTACACTCTCACACGTATACAGGCGCACGAACGAACAGACGTTAAATTAACGACGGGCAGTTAAATTTACAAACAAATAAAACACGATGATTTAATATTGTAGGTGTTAGCTGGTATCTCTTGACAGTAAGTTACTTCTTTGACAAAGTTATAGTTAGTTGTGGCAAATATACGTAGCTTACAGCATGGCCTCTAAAACAGTATTCATTCGGGATATGTTTTTTATAAGAGGACGTTTATCGGTATCTCTTCATTTTCGTATGCACTCGAAAGACACAACGACAATATACGAGGGAGCTTACAATGAAAACCATGAATGATTTTGGGTGAATATATTCTGCAAAAAAGTAAAGAACAAATACATTATAGTTACTATGTTCAATGCAAGTTCTCCAGCGCCGATAACGTGCCTGGATATCTGTAGAGAAGAGTTATCTTTGTCTCGTGTCATGCACCATCTGCTGTACATCATAGGACCGAAAAAAGCCTTTCCTACCATTGACTCTTTGAATTGTTCAGACAAGTGGAAATCACTGGGGACTAGGTCGGACGAGTACGGGGATGTGGTACACACTGAAAGTGGAGGTCACTGATTAAAAAGAAGAAAAAAAAACCGATAACAAAACGCTGCTCCTCTTTGGTGCGTGTCAAAAGTGGGTGGCCATATTTAAACTGTCCTTATGACGTCACAGTGTTCGTCTGCATCATGACGCCACGTGCTTAACCTTAACATCCTTAACAACAATATTGATAGGTTACAAGTAGGGCTTCGGAAGTTAATGATTAATTAATCGATTAATCGTTAATTTGTTTTAACGATTAATTATTTTTTTTTAACGATTAATCGAAAACATTTCTCCCATCACTTATACAAGTGAACCAAATGTCGAAAATTTGTCTGACATTTTAAACATAGTGAGGCAAACACAACCGAGTTGCAAAATTGTACTGAGTCACCATTGTGTAAGCTGCAGCAAGATGTACCAACAAGATGGAACAGTATTTTTATTATGCTACAGAGTCTTCTAAAGGCCAGAGAAGCATTAACTGTCTACATGTCAGATGAAAAGAAGCAATACAAAGGTCCAAAACTGTCAGATTCAGATTAGGAGAAGATTTCGAAATATGTCAACGTTTTGGACTTATTCTGTCGGACCACGGTCCTGCTTGGCGGTCAAGATTATGATTCATGTAGCTGTGTATTGCCACTGTTATCATCGTTGACAAAGCATATGACTGTACACGATGATGATCCGGGCTACATATCTACATTGAAGGCAGCATCTTTTAATGACTTCAGTGAGCGTTTAGGTAATATGACAAGTATTGAAATACTACAGATTGCAACCGCACTTGATCCACGCTACAAATACCTGAAGTGTTTGTCAAAAAGATGCAAAAGAACGAACTTGGTCACGTACTGAACAACAAATGGCAGTTGATGTTCATGATGAGCAAATGGAGACTGCTGCAACGAATGATACATGATACTGACATTGACAATGAAACTATATGTGAACCAAATGAAAAGCGTATTAGGCTAATGGAGTCTGAAATGGAGAAAAATCGGTTGACCCTCTACAATGTTGGAAACTTAATGAACATCGATATCCAAAACTGGCATTCCTTGCCAAGACTGTTCTGTGCATACCGGCTACCTCAGTCCCATGTGAACGATTGTTCAGGTCTGCTGGTTATTTTGTTAATAAGACGCGCTCGTCACTTGAACCGAATACTGTCATTATTACAAGATAAATAAAAATAATTTCTAAATACTGGTTATTAGATGACATATGAACAAGACAATCCAGTGTTATTTCGATTTTTGACAAATACGGCTATAATGTGAGTTATATGACTATTGTTGTTTTTCTTTAATCGAAATTAACTATCAATTAATCGTTAATTTTTCAAAAGTTAATTATTAAATTAAAAGTAATTGCTATCACACTTTTAAAGTCTTCATTTGAAACCTCCTGATATAATCGTCATCATGAAGCAGGTCCTTTGCAGAACGTCACACTCATCACAGCCAGTCGAACAGATTCCTATCTCCTGGCATATTCATGTTCAAGGTGCTCTGCAATGTCGTGTGTCCAGCCATGTGCTGCTGGTCGACCCTTCTCACTCTTCCAGGAATCATAACTTCCATCAGTACTTTTCCCAAGCCACTGTGACGTCTACTATGTTCACAGTATTTTACTTTCGAAGACACGTTGCTATTGTTGCGCCAGTTTACTTTAATGTTCACATCTTGTAGAATGTTGCCATGTTTCTTCTCATTCGTCCAAATTATTTTAAGAATTAATTTTTCTAACATTTAAGTTCAAAAGCCGCCATTATCTTCTTTATTGTTGCCTGGTCGTCCATGATTGACATATGTATGTTACCACAGTAAAAATATATGTTCTCAAAAATGTTACTGTATTGTGTTTGTCTTGACAAGGCACTTGATTATGATGCCATATGCGTTTAATACTTCTTACCCCTGCATTGCTATGGTCAGTGTACGTCTGACTTATTTCGACAAGTCCTCAATATTTTGTTGTTGTTTACGGTACAAAAATATTCAGTTTCTCTGTATAACATATGCTTAACATTTGCAGACGCGTTTATGATCCAAATTATTTTTACGCCAACAATGCGTTAAGAAATCCTGGGGTATGCAGCTGACGTTTGGGTCTAATACAGTGGGCTTTTTGTCACATGTAAAATAATTTTGACCACAAAAACAATAGATCTTCAACAGGCTCATCATGCTGTAAGAAATGCCTGTTCTTCGGTTGACATGGACAGATATACTGTACACCTACCAAAGGCAGATGAGCAAGGGATGAGCACACAATAACGTAGGAAGTAAACATCGATGTAGCAACAGTGAGATAGACATAATTGCCGCCATGTCCAATGTGGAAAGAGGTAGATTACACACACACACACACATACACACACACTTACGCACACACACACATACACACATGTATACCGGCTCCTTGGCGAAGGGTTTACGGACGTAGTTCGTAATCCCGCTTACGTGCGTTCGAGAAACAGCTGTGAGCGATTTGGCAGCAGACCGCCTCTCGTTGGATGTTTTACGAAATGGTATGAGTGTCGGTCGTTCAGAAAGCAATGGCAAACTACTGAACGTAAATTTAGCATGTTACTTGAGAGATTGAAAAAGTCTATAGATGAAAGACTCAGAGAAGAACAAGCAGGCTTCAGACCAAAACGGTCATGAATAGACCACATTTTCACCCTCAGAATAATCATTGAAGACTCCATAGAATTCCAGTCGAAATTAATCACCAACTTTGTCGACTTTCAAAAAGCCTTCGACAGTATCCACCGTCCTTCACTTTGGAATCTACTTAACATCTATGGTTTTCCTACCAAATATACCAACATTATAAAATCTTTCTACAAAGAGACACGTTGCTGCGTAAGAACAGAAACAGGCAACTCTGACTGGTTCTCAGTCGAAACAGGAGTTGTGTCTTATCACCGATGCTTTTTGGAATAGCTATAGATTGGGTCATGCGCAAATGCACAAACAACACAAATATGGGTATCCATTGGGTTGACAAAATTCTAGAAGACCTGGACTTTGCCGACGACATAGTGCTTTTGAGTTCAACACACCCGGATGCCCAAGAGAAAATAAACCACCTCCAAAATGTTTCATGGCAAATTGGTCTCCAAATTAACACCACAAAAACAAAGACTATTGATCTTACCAACAGTTCAGATGACACCAAATTGAACAGCAACGTTCTTGAAAAAGTCAACAGCTTCACATACCTAGGAAGCAAAATGACATCTACAGGGGACTCAACACCAGAAATATCATCTAGAATCGCATTGGCATCTAGTGCCTTCAATAAACTGTCAAACATCTGGAAGTCAAAGACACTCAGCAAACACACAAAACTTAAAATCTTCAACTCTTGTGTGATTCCAGTGTTAACATATGGATGTGAAAGTTGGAAATCAACGGTAGCTTTAGATAAAAAATTAGACAAGTTTGAGAACAAATGTCTTAGAAGACTTCTAAACATCCACTGGACAGACTTCAGAACCAATTCGCAAATAAGACAAGAGACTAAGCAAGATACAGTATCCAATTTCATAAGAAGACGCCTTTGGAACTACATCGGCCATGTACTCAGAATGGACAAGACAAGACTCCCCTACCAAGCCCTCATATGGTCACCGGTAGGGAAAAGAAAACGGGAAGACCAAGAGAGACCCTGCGTAGAACCATCATTAGAGAAGGCTCATTCAATGGCCAAGTAAATATCCAAGATCTACAACAGGTAGCAGCGAACCGCCAAGCATGGAGAGTCAGGACTTCTGCCCTATGCGCCGCCTTAGGCTCAAGAGGAAAGACTAACTAACTAATATATATATATATATATATATATATATATATATATATATATATATATATATATATATATATATATATATATATATATATACACTCACACAATTTAGTTGCATATCTTTTACAGGACATCGTAGTCAACCCCACATTTTTTGGCTGTTTGTGATTTCTTGGAAAGTTTGCGTTTATTAGTTTACAATTGATGACTGGACAACCGGCACTCATACTACTGTATAAAAACCAGAACAAGGCAGTCTATATTACATCTATCAGAATATAAATGACAAGAAGAAGTTTTATAGCATCGGGAAACTTGTGGAAGTCAAAGGGAATTAAGCTTGCAAACAAACTTATAATTTACGTCCCTAAAGTTAAATACCTGGCCTATGTAGCGAAGGGGTAGCGAACGCCATTTACAATCCCGCATACCGCGTTCGAAGTCAGCTGCAGGCGATTTGGAAACAGGTACTCTGATGTTGATTTTTAACAATAGTATGAGCGTCAGGTGCTTGGAAAGCGCTGACAAACTACTGAACGTAAACTTGCCTTGTTAATCAAACAGCCAATAAATGCTAGGGTTGATTGTGACGTTCTATAAAAGTACATGCAACTAACTAAAAGTTAAATCATTACAAATGTGTAGATCAGAAACACCGACAACGACTCAATCAGTTTATTTTATAAACTACAAACATTCATTAATTTGTGCCCGTGGAGAATAGAAGGGCTGACATGATATGGTAGAATCACCCCTGTGGAGCTCATGGAGAGAACTAAAAAATTACTAGTGACTCAAGAGGTGGGGGTAAAAAAGACACTCGCGCTGGGGAGGACAAACATTGAGAAAGTCTGATAATTGGATAACTAGTCACCTCCTCGTCTATAACCCAGAGACGAATGAAATAGTGGGAGATCTAAAAACACACAGTGAAGAGAAATAGAGACAGAGACAATAATACGGGGAAGGCATGGTAGCTGAATGAGATTGCAAAGGATATGGCGGCCTGGCGCGTGTCCATTGAGGGCCTAGTCTTTAATGGAGGATAAAGGGAAGAAGAGACACACACAAAATACGGGGGAGAAGTAAACAGTACGAAGAGGAGAAGAAGAAGGGAGGAAGAGTAGAAGAACAAGAGGGGGAAGAAGAACAAGAAGGAAGAAGAGGAGAAGGAGGGGGTACTAGAGGAACAAGAGGAAAGGTAGAATAAGAAGACAGTTTAAGAAGATGGCATAAGCGTGTTATGTCTTTTAATATGGGTAAGGCACGTGATTTATTCCATTTTTGTCTGTCCAATCTCTTCCTATTCCACGGTTTGACATTTTACGAGAGGGATTCAAAGGAAAATATTAAAAGTGTGATAGAAATTACAATAACCATACTTGTAACCTGTCTGTACTATTGTTAATTATGTCAATAGTGTTAAGCACGTGACAAAACGTTGCAGACGAGCACGATGACGTCATAAAGATAGTTTATAGATGACCGTCCCACTTTTGACATGCACCAAAGAGGAGCAGCGTTCTGTTATCCGTTTTTTGATAAGTGAAGAGGTGAAGCCTATCGAAATTCATTGGCGAATAGATGGTGATTCATTCCTGTTAGTCCCTAGATGGAACCTATTGTGGGTTTGTGAAGTGTTAAGGACAGCACATGTTTGTAGGCCTGAGTGCACGGGGGAATAAGTGGCTTATCTGTCCCTTCCGTAGCGAACGACGAGAGCTGACATCGATCCCTTGTCCAACCGAGCTCATGTCTTTGTAAGCGTAACGTGCTGACCGTTACATCAAAGCGTGTATAGGCAAGGCTAAGAGATAATGTATTCATACAAGCACAACGTGGTCTCTTTGGGTATTGCGTGTATAGGCAAGGATAAGAGTTAATGTATTCATACAAGCGCAACTGGTCTCTTTGGGTATTCGGCTGGAGATTGGTAACAATCATCATCATGTGCCACACCGATAAACGTACATGGTCATATGTTTCGCCAGCTCACACAATCACCAGAGTCGTGGATCAGCTTTCTGTTTTTATCTCGATCATGCCATGTGACCAAGCCATTTATATGGTTGCCTCTATGCCTCCCCTTGTTCTTTTTCCATCAATCTTGCCGGTTGTCACCAAGTTCTCCAGTTTATTTCTTCTCATAACGTGCCCACAAAATCTTGACTACTTAAGTCTATTCGCTCTTATCAGTTAACAATGTTTATTTGTTTTTTGTAGGGACTGGTCATTTGCATTTCTAACTCTCCATGGTATTCTGTATAGTAATAGTAGGCCTCTTTCAGTCCTGAAGGACTATAGAGTTGTGCCGCTTGGGAGGTGTCTGGCAGCACCGCGAGTGACTGTATATTCGAATGCGAGAGTGACAATCCCTGTCACAGTTTCTGCATCTGTAAGACGAGGCAAGTTCCGCATTAAGTGACTGCGTTTTAAGCCTGTGCCGCCTATCCTCAGTTTGTTGGATCAGATTGCGCTCAAAGAGCACTAGTCCGTTTCGTACATCTCTTCTCCAGGAGAATCTGTCTGTTGCAACTCTTTCCCACATGTCTGGATCTATTCCAAGGGTTTTCATATCTTGTTTACACACATCCCTATATCGCATTTGGGGTCTTCCGGTTGGCTTCTTTCCTGTGGCTAGTTCTCCGTAAAGGAGATCTTTGGGAATACGTTCATTCTTCATTCGAGATACGTGGCCCAGCCACCGGAGGCGTCTCTGCTTGAGGAGGGTGTGCACTGCGGTATTCTGTATATTTTCATGTTAACGGTGGCTCTGTGGTGATGGAGTTGCGAATATAATTCGTAATCCGCATACCACGTTCGAAACACAGCTGCGAGTGATTTGGAAACAAACCGCCTTGCGATGGTTCCCGTACAAAGGTATGAGCACCGGTCGTTCAGAATTCAATGGCAAACTACTAAACGTAAACTTGCCAAGAAATAACAAACTCCCCCCCCCCCCCCCCTTAAAAAAAAAAAACGTGCTGTGGTTAACTGCCATTTCCTTAAAGGATAAGCAACTAACTGTTAACAGTAAGAAACCTAAAGTATGTGAAGGAAACATTGCCCACCAAGGCCTAACCTCACCTAATCAGTATGTGCTGTGCCTGAGTCATGACATGCTCACATTAATATGCTTCTCATATGTTGTGGAGTTCGAGTACCGGTCTTTTACATTCTAGCGTCTGAGTTCTCCAACACAGTTCCCGCCGAGTACTGTGCTGATATATCAGAAAAACAAGTCTTTACAAACAATGTCACTCCGGCAGACCCAGCCCCTGTTGGGTGCTCAGAAGAACAGAACGCCGATTCACTGGACTTGAAAGTGACCACTCAGTCTTCCAGATGATTCATAACCAATCAGCCAATGAAACAACAAAGCAATGAGTCAACCAGCCAATCAACCAGCCAGCCAGCTAACAAATCAACCATCCAACCGGTCAGTAAGTCAGCCAAACAACAAACCAGCCAACAAATAAAATAGCTAACCAACCAAACAACCAAGCAATAAGTTAGCCAACAAGACTGCCAACCAACAAAATAATAAAGCATCCAATCAGCCAGTCAGCCAACCAACCAACCAGCTAACCGACCAACCACCAGCCAGTCAGCCAGCCATCAAGCAAGACAAATAAGTTAACATGAGTTATCAACCGGTGACAACAATAAGTCATTTATATAAGTATCCAGTCTTCGGCATCAAATCGTGTGTCTATCTTAGTATATCAAAAACCATAATTAACTACTATCATTAGAATATAATTTCACTTTAGCGTTGACGTACTGAATACCTTGAGGCGACTATCCTTATACATATGCCGCATTCATTTTATCCAAAGAGGGACAAAACTGCTCTAGTAAAGTAATGACTGTCCTCCGGCCTGTACTCACATGAATCCACGCCCGATTTGTTTCACGTCTTGCCTCAAGACAAGCCCAACTATAAACGAATCTATCAAATTTCGCTCTGTTTTAAATGCTTATTGCTTCTTTCGTTGACCTAGTCAATGCTATCATAAAATCACCTCTCCATTTCAAAATGGTTAAGCCGCTTGCCTTGTGCCCCGAAGGTTGTGAGTGTGATTCTGGATACAGTAATTCGGTTTACGGGTGCAGATTTCTCAGAGACTCCTGGGGGTGGTCGCTGGAGCTACAGAGATCATGCTTTGTGCCACGCTTTCGGCAGGCCGCCATGGGGGATAGACAGAACCATATAGGATACAATCCGATGAAATGAAGTCTAACCTCTCTCTTTTAAACCGTTACAAAACCATTCTAGTTACGCCTTTATTTCCCTCTTGTCATCTATTATGGTTCCCATAATTTCATATTCCGCTGCTGTTGTTAATTATTCTTTGTTTCATGTTTAATTACTTAATACAGTTTAAAAAAAAAATATTCTATTACTTATCAAAGATGGCCCAGATGTTATCAAAGCAGAGGTTGTTACAGCTAATATAAATACCTCAATTGAGTTACTGCACAAATTATGTAGCAGAATACAAGAGACAGAAGAAATACCAGCAGACTGGAGGAAAGATATCTGGCGAAGTTGCCAAAGACAGTGGGCCCACAGGAGTGTGAACATTATAGAAGAATAATGTTACTGTCAGTTACTGGGAATACATCAAGTAGAATCATTCTGGTGAGATTAAGAAATGCCATTTACAAACAACTACGCATGAACAGTCGGGTGACGACCTAATAGATCATGTACTTACCAGGCAGTGACATGCAATTTCTCCACTTTATTTGTGACAAAGAAATGGCCTTGATAGCATTGCCAGGGAATCTCTCTGAAAATTGATGAGGGACTATGAGACCCACGGAAAATCATTAACTTAATAAAGTAAACATGTAGGGACTTAAGCTAAAGAGTCATTGAAGAGGGAAAACTCACAGAAGTATTTGAAATAATAACAGGAGTAAGACAGGGATGTCTTTGGTCACCTTTATTATTCTTACCGACAACAGACTGAATTGTGAAGACAACACGTTAGCTAGAAACGGAATTTAATGGACTCCTCTGAAAAAGCTTCTAGATCAGTGGTTCTCAAACGGTGGGGAATCCACCCCCCCCCTCCCGGGGGGGGGGGATTTAAGATTATGTCAAAATCGCATTAATACAAGAACCGATTACTTGATATTGTTTATTCCCTCCATAATGTACGTTTCTGTATTTCTCGCTTTTCTGAAATTCGTTTTTTAACGCAAGTAAACCCGCAAATCACGTTTGATGTGGACTTCTAGACTTGTTCCAGTATGTGTTATTAAATTTAGCTTCAAATTTTACGTATACTGTGTCGGTGTGTGGGTGGGGGGATGTATAGGGAGGAATCACGAAAGGGGGGGGGGGAGGGGGAATGACATTCTGAACATATGGTGAAGGGGTGCAAGGGCCAAAAATGGTTGAGAACCACTGTTCTAGATGATCTGAGCTTCGCACACCTGCCGCACACACGTCATCAAACGTAAGATACATTAAACACATTGGATGGGACGTCACAGCAACTAGGTCGAAGAATTCTTTGGGGGAAATAACCAGGCTTGGCCATGTGAATGTTATTCCCATGTAAATCCCACAGATGGGATAGGATGGGATGGGACTTAAAAATATGTCCCATGGACAAAGCTGGAAATAATCAGATAATGAGCATGAACCAAGTAAATTATAACGCGGCGGGCGCGCTAGCAAAGTTGATAGCGAACTGTGCTGTAATGTCATGAGCACGGCTGGATGCGGGTTTCAACGTCTGGGCTCGTCGCTTGCTAAGGTGAGAGAAAGATTGGTCACTTTATTCTCAGGCCTACAAAATGTGATGATGCTATCACACCACAGACACCTAACAGAAAACTGCTTACGGAAAAATTAAACAAAACAACTATTTTAAGTGATAACTGGATCTCCGTTGGTGAAACCTCACTTCAAGAGACGGATTCAAACGTCTGTTTAGGTAACAATATAGACACACATAAAGGAACAGAGAAGTACATGAAAATAACACAAGAGGAAAGATGTGTTTTTATTGAACCAGGGGATTTGTGGATATCAAAATAACTTAAATATAACACCAAACTAAGAAGCGGATATTGGGACGAGGTAACACCCTTTTAAGTTTGATGCTAAATTAAAGTTTTGCTTTTATTTCTATGAAATTTGCGGAATTCAAAAGAAATTGTACTTAGCACTAAACTTGAATATTTAACGCTAATATTAATTATGTACATCTGTGTGTATCAGATACACAGAGAAAGACTAACGTAATTACTCTTAAACTACAAACATGAATTAATTGGTGTATGCGCAGACAGAAGGAGTAATCTGGTATGACAGAATCATCAATGGGGAGTTCATTTCAGAGCTAAACAAATACAAGAGGTTGAAGAGGCAAGGACATGAGCCTGTACTGGACCAGACATGCATTCAGAAAACCTTTGAACAGTATAACCAGAATGCCTTGTATCTGGAAATCGCAGGTCAAACGAAGCAGAGGGAGAGATCTGAAAACGCACGGATAAGAGATTTATAGACGGAT
Organism: Cepaea nemoralis; assembly: GCA_014155875.1. Classification (NCBI taxonomy): domain Eukaryota; kingdom Metazoa; phylum Mollusca; class Gastropoda; order Stylommatophora; family Helicidae; genus Cepaea; species Cepaea nemoralis. The sequence continues at coordinate 107,238 of JACEFZ010001445.1, forward strand.
TAATAAAAAAAAAGGGGGGGGGGGCATGAACAGAGCTGCACAAAATAGCAAAACATTGGAGGGCTTGAAGTGAGTTAGATGAGAGTATATGACCCAACGGGATATGAATAACGAAAGAAGAAGAAAAAAGGAGACATGAAAGTGTGTTTTCTGTTTGATTACTGATTGATTTTCAGTTTATTAAGGAACTGCATTATTGCTGGTGTCTGCTTAAGTCGTTCCTAGGACCTTCTGAAGGGAAATTAGTTCAGTGTGAATAAATACTGGTACTATCTATCTGCTAACATGCCTGCCTTTCTGCATGCCTACCTACCTACCTACCTACCTACCTACCTACCTACCTACTACCTACCTACCTACCTACCTAATTACCTACACACACACACACACACACACACCACTCGCGTATGGGACACCCTTGGGAAAGCTGGAGTACCTGTCAGGGTCACAAGAAGCCTAGAGAGCAGGTGGTGGATGGAACTGTGAGCAGTCGACTGGTGGTTGTTAGTTATGGTCTCAAGTTTCACGACGGTAGAAGAGGAACTCATAAAGACAATGGCTACGATCACCAACCTGTACGGTCACTGCGAAGAAAGAAAGGAACTGCAAACTATCTTCATTGCCTGTACAAAATATATTCAGTCCTAAACGACGTTAAGAGGAGTTAAATAACTGCCTCCTCCGGTAGGGAACAGCATGAGCTACAGTTTATATCCGACCGTCATCCAGCGATTGTATGCAATTCAAAAACTAACGATTTTGTCGTCACAAAAAGATGTCTGGATGGGAAGGGAGGCAGGGAGAGACCATGATTCTGAACAGTTCATCATAATGTACTGATAACTAGATATATATTCGTTCAAACTACTGGGAAGCTCATATTATATATCGTCATTTACAAGACATTGATAGAAAAATCAGACTGATTAAGTTCGTTGTATTACGTAATTTCACATAATTAGGAAAGTTACATTGCCATAAATTTTTCTCTAATTATTGGTAAAGTTTTGTATTGAAACAAATATATGTGTGTTATTATAAACTGGTTAATTTGCATAGTAGTAGAACGTTTTTGCTAGACGTTAGACATTTTCAGTGTTAGAAATAAAATTCTGAACTTCTCTATAAACAATTTAGCTTCTTACAAAAGCCGCGGTAGCGTAGTGGGCGAGGCGCACGTCTGCCGAGCAGGTGGTCCTGGGTTCGATCCTTTCGCGGCAGATTGAAATGTTTATAAATTACTGTCGTAATAAGTGTCGTCCCTGGGGTGAGGGGAACCAACACCCACATTCTTTTAACCCCATATTATTATCTTGAGGATCTTCTGGATTTCTGTCCACAACACCCCGTCAGTCCTTGGATCTCTCTCTCTCTCTCTCTCTCTCTCTCTCTCTCTCTCTCTCTCTCTCTCTCTCTCTCTCTCTCTCTCTCTCTCTCTCTCTCTCTCTCTCTCTCTCTTTCTTACCACTGGACCATGCCCCCTCTCATTCTGTTCCAAAACAAACCACACAACTCCAGCTTCTAAAAAAATGACAAATTAATTTAATAAAGAAAAGTGTCAGGTATGTGCAAAGTGTATGTGTAGAATGTCTGTCGTATAATCTAGAGTGTATGCAGAATCAGACCGAACAGCTCAGGAGCAAAGTCTGCTTCATCACAGTACTGGCCACACAACAGCACCATAGATCAAGTACAGAAGACCTCACCAAATGCTGCGTCTCTCCGGCCAAATGTCGACTTCCTCCAATAGCTCTTGGATAGTCCGGATGCCTGGTCACCAATATTGGATATAGTCCAATACTGACCATGAATCTGACACACACAGTGTAACTAATATGTCACTACAAGTTCTGGGATCTGATAACACTTGTACAGTAAAATAATGTTTACTGTCACTTTGACACAAAATGTTAGTAGTTAATTTCACACCGGAATTCACCAATTGGGAAAACACAATGTTAATTTTCAATGTATCTGTATAACCACTATTGTTCCTGTTACTGGTGGTATTGTAAGTATCTTCACTATACTATAATAAGAACTACCACCGAGGAATCACTCTTAGATGATCATCGGTTCCCGCTCAGCAGAGGCCAGGTTCTTGCAGACCCTCTGGATTATGGGCCCAGTGCAAAAGCCGCTGAGTAAAAAAACGCCTTCACTGATCGAGCCATACTTTTCTGCTACTTTTTGGAAAACATAGTGGAACCTGTTGAAGAGAGAACACACCTGGTGAGAGCAACCCGATTCCGACCTTTATTAGGTGAGTGTAGGCCGACGGCCGCACTCATATATATAACAGAGAACTAAACTCTGTCATAAGGCAGAGGAGCTCATCACATCGGTCTGAGTCATGGTAAGACAAAGAAAGACTAAAGGAAAAGTGCAGAAACCCAGTAGATACCCTACTGGAAGATCCTACCACTTTGACATTTCCTTTATCCCCCAACCATCCTCAATCTCCCTAAATATCATCCCACTACATTGTTCTTAACTCACTGAGTTAATTGATATCTCACACTAGCTAGTTTAAGCACCGCGATAGCCTACTGCTGCCGACACTCCTATAATACGTTCTCATCACGCACATTACCACACTCGATTCCTAAGAATAATCTAATTTGGGTCTATTTAATTAAATACCATATATTTATTCCTGTTTGAAATTTAGACTATGAAATCACACAATGGATATATGTCCGCCGATGTAAATCAACATAAGACACTGTAGTCTCTCTCCAGAATCAAACCAGGAATATCACACACGCCCTTATTGCTTCACAGCATTTGGTCGACTCCCGCCAAAGTTGTTTATCCAGACTGTTTTAATACTGTGTCTGAATGACGTCACAAAGCTGTCTAGACAGTAGGCGTCTAGAAGCTATTTTCCTCTCTCCTTTTCCGACTGGATGGAAACAACTGGCCGTCTATTCCGCTTTCATCTGGCGAATTGTCCCGGTACTTCAAAAAGTCTTGCCGGCCTGTGATCTAGAGAATCTTTTCTCCACAACAAAAGATCTTGCCGACTTTCACCAGGACAGTCTGTCTACCACATCAAAGGATGGCTGCCGCCTGTAGACGAATGGCGCGACAGTCTTTCATCGATCGACAACTCCAAGAATTTTCGTGACAATTACTCAGGGCTCTCAGGTCGACGTAGCCTAAATGAGTACCAGGAAATGTTTTGGGAAGTAAAGGCGGTCGCTGTGATTCTGACCATCTCAGCCATCGAGTGCTGATGCGTCGAGCACCATATATCCACTGAGCCTTAAGACGTTTAAAAGAACATACGTTTTCATATACGTACTCATATTCCATATAAGGAAGTCGTTCGGTGTGTGGAGCGAATCCACTACTCCACCGTCAGCAAACAGGAAGATGATAATCAATACAAGAATGATGTATATTAAACTAACGTTAATTATATGTTGTTCATTATACATGCTATGTCTAGTAAACAAACGTTGATCATACGTGGCTTATTACAAATGTGATATCTATTAAATTAACGTTGATGTTATGTAGCTCATTACACATAAAATGTAAATTTACCTAATGTTGGCCATATTTGATTCATTATAAGTATGGTGAATATATAACTACTATCCATGTGTTGCTAATAACAATTAGAATGTCCATTATATTCAAGTTGGCCGTATGTTTCTTATTACACATACAATGTGAATTAACCTAACGTTGGCATTATGTTATATATTTTACAAATAACAACCGTTGTAATCCAGTTCCTAACTATTCACACCTGTCTTCTATTCTCACACTACACCATTACTCACCACATTGTATTTCTACGCGTTCTTAATCAGGTCACGCGAGTCAGTAAACGATCAATTTAAATCATGATACACACAAACGTGTCATTAAAATCATTAAACCAGAAAGCATTGTAATAATTAGCGCCTGGAGGTAATCAGCGAAGTGGTTCCACACATGATGATGGGAACTTATGATAGCGTACATTACAGTCGGGGGGGGGGGGGGTGTTGAGACAGCTCACAATCTAGCCAGCCTACCTTCCGCCCAAGTGTTCGAATTCCCGTCTAGGCGGATTGTATTTATAAATTGACCTGGATTCTATAGTCGACCAGCCTAAAATAGGTACCAGGAAATGACCTGAGAAATAAAAACGACCAGCGTGGTACAAAGCGCCAGTAGAGTGCCGATTGGCCTATACAATTATAGGACTAGTACCTTAAATAAAGAATATCTTAAGCAATAAGTAACTATCATTGAATGTAAGAAAGAGAGTGCTGAAGTACTATATAGAACTTGTTTTGCTGTATGGAAGTGAATCTTGGAATGTAAATGAGCCTATTAGGAACAGCTTGGAAGCAACAGAGATGTGGTTCCTGAGACGAATTTTGCGAATTCCTGGGACTGCCAAAGTAATTAACAACGACTGCCTGAAAGAGACTAATGAAACTAGAACATTATATACGACAATAAGAAAGAGACAAACAGCTTTATTTGATCATGTGATGGGAAAAGAGGCATTGGAGAACATCGTGACAACTCGAATGATCGAGGGGAAGAGAGGCAGAGGCAGACCAAGAGAATTTATGCTGGATGAATATCATCAGCAGAGTTGATCCAAACAACCAAAGATCGAGATCTGTGGAGAGTCATGAACCCCTATGCCAGCCAGAATGGCACTTGATGATGATGATGATAATGACCTTAAACCCAATACAACACGAGGTGTGCACAGGCTCCTTTTACTTTTACTGATTTTCATAATCGGCGGGAAATTGACCACACCATTAATGGGGTACGATTTGTCCTAAAATGGCGTCAGCACCATATAGCCTGACAGTGTGGAAAGGAATCCTAACCTTTCAAGGGCAGAATCATGGTAGCGCAGTGGCTAGCATGCCTGCCTTCCTGCTCGGTGGACATGTATTTGAACTCCAATAAAGTCGGAGCGTCTGTGTAAAACTGACCTGGGCGTGCAGGTTGTGCCAAGTCTCAAATGTGTAGCGGGAAATGTTCTGGGAATTAAAGACGGCCGGTCTTCAACACATTACCCATCGAATGCCGATTGGTATTAGTTAGTTAGTCTTTCCTTTTGAGCCCAAGGCGGCATATACTATATAGGGCAGAAGTAATGGCTCTCCATGCCTGGCGGTTTGCTGCCACCTGTTATAGATCCTGGATGTTTATTTGACCGTTGAATGAGCCCTCTCTGATGATGGTTCTAAGCAGGGTCTCTCTTGGTCTTCCCCGTTTTCTTTTTCCTACCTGTGTCTATATGAGGGCTTGGTAGGGGAGTCTTGTCCATTCTGAGTACATGGCCGATGTAGTTCCAACGGCGTTTTCTTATAAAATTTGATACGATATCTTGCTTGGTCTCTTGTCTTATTTGCGTATTGGTTCTAAAATTGTAAAATTAGTATGGTATATATGAGGAGCGGCTGGCCGAGTGGCTAGAACGTCGGATTCTCCTCGGGAGACCCGGGTTCGAATCCTCGGTAAGGTGTGAGATTTTGTTTCTTTCGGAGGCAAAAAGAAAATCCTAACCTGCACAGTTCATGGCGACTGCACTAGCCAGGCGGCCTTAATTCCTCAGGCTCAAAGACCCCCCCCCCCCCCCCCCCCCCGGGCATGCACCGCAAGGTACTATATTGGCAGTAAATGACAGTGACAGTTTTGTTTTCGGTATGGTATATACAAATATGGGGCTAACGGTGTATATATACCCAGTACGTCTCAATGTCTGGAAGAGACTTTTATTGTCTTTATTAATGGCAAGCATGGCTAGTTAGTAAAGTAAAAGTAAAGTAAATTTAAAGTAAAGTACAGTAAAATAAATTAAGGTAAGGTAAAGTAAAGTAAAGTATGGTAAAGTAAATTAAGATAAAGTAAAATAAAGTAAAGTAAAGTAAAGTAAAAGTAAATGAAAGTAAAGTAAAGGACCATTTACACACCCTCAGGCGCATTGGACAGATGTTGCTGGACCCATGTTTGTATAGACCAGTCCGTACTCAGTGGACCATGTGGTCAGTACCACCACGGCCGCGTGTACTTCCCCAGACATTTCCTGGTACCATTTTCAGATGGGTCGATCTGGGAGCTCAGGTCAAGTTTAAAAATTGGAACACGCACCGATGCTGATCGAACCCCGACCTCTAGGGCGGCAGGCGAGTGTCTAGCCACTACGCTACCATGACTCCCTGATGGCTGGTAATTTTCATAAACTCTTTGCTTAGTGTTGTACTTGGTAATACTTATTCAGTGGTTACATTTTAACTGTATAACTCTATAAATGTTCTTAATGTATTGCCTGGCATAACTCGCTGCATCTCATCAGGTGCATACTACGGTGTTGTAAATGGACAATAAAAAAAAAATAAAAAAAGAAGAAAACAACTTGCTGATCATAACGAACGAAGAATTAACGATTGTCTTGAAAGAAAACCAACTCAGAATGAAGGAGAAGTATGGAGAGAACGAAGAAGATGAGAATTAAGAGAAAGTGGATGGGGGAGAAAGAGACAAAGAGAAATAGTGCAACGTTAAACGATAATGACAGCGGAGAAGATGAAGAAGATAACAAAGAAAACTAGAACTACGAACCCGTAGAATGATTCATTGTTACAGAATCATAATCATCATCATTTGCCATGCAATAAGGTGGACAGACACTGCTTGTGATCTAATAAGATCATGAGTCGTGAATGTTAGAAAATATGACGAGAAATGTAAGTGTTTAGACGAAGTTATTTTCAGCTCATTTGCATTGAAATGCCTTTTGCAAACACAAACCTTCTCCCAGTAGCTGGTGGAGTCGCTTCTATGTATATTAAGAAGAGAAAGAAGAAGCAAATGAAGAAGAAGAAGAACAATCAGAAAGAAGAAGAAGAAGAAGAAGAAGAAGAAGAAGAAGAAGAAGAAGAAGAAGAAGAAGAAGAAGAAGAAGAAGGAGTAACCTGGTGTATCTTGTGGTATGTTAAGAAGAAGATGAAATGTGGAAGCAGAAGAGAAGAAGGATGAAAAGAAGCGAGGGGGGGGGGGTATGATAAAAAGAATGAGGAGGAGGAGAACGAACGAACGAACGAACTTTATTTTCAAAGAGTTAAGAATTGAGCACGCAAGCCCGTTTGACATTCTCTCTAGCAGGAGGAGGTGAAGAAATTGGAGGACGAGAACGTGAAGGTGCAGAAGGTAAAGGAGAAGATGTAGGAAGAGGTGAAGAAATGGGAGGAGGAGAACATGAAGGGGGAGGTGAAGGAGGAGGTGAAGAAATGGGAGTAGGAGAACATGAAGGGGGAGGTGAAGGCGGAGGTGAAGAAATGGGGGGAGGAGGATAACATGAAGGGGGAGGTGAACGAGGAGGTGAAGAAATGGGAGGAGGAGAACATGAAGGGGGAGGTGAAGGGGGAGGTGAAGGCGGAGGTGAAGAAATGGGGGGAGGAGGATAACATGAAGGGGGAGGTGAACGAGGAGGTGAAGAAATGGGAGGAGGAGAACATGAAGGGGGAGGTGAAGGAGGAGGTGAAGAAATGGGGAGAGGAGAACATAAAGGGGGAGATGAAGAAATGGGAGGAGGAGAACATAAAGGGGGAGGTGAAGGAGGAGGTGAAGAAATGGGAGGAGGAGAACATGAAGGGGGAGGTGAAGGAGGAGGTGAAGAAATGGGGGGAGGAGGAGAACATGAAGGGGGAGGTGAACGAGGAGGTGAAGAAATGGGAGGAAGAGAACATGAAAGGGGAGGTGAAGGAGGAGGTGAAGAAATGGGGAGAGGAGAACATAAAGGGGGAGGTGAAGAAATGGGAGGAGGAGAACATAAAGGGGGAGGTGAAGAAATGGGGAGAGGAAAACGTGAAGGGGGAGGTGAAGGAGGAGGTGAAGAAATGGGGGGAGGAGAACATGAAGGGGGAGGTGAAGGAGGAGGTGAAGAAATGGGAGGTGGAGAACATGAAGGTGCAGAAGGTAAAGAGAAGGTGCAGGAAGAGGTGAAGAAATGGGAGGTGGAGAACATGAAGGGGGAGGTGAAGGAGGAGGTGAAGAAATGGGAGGAGGAAGAGAAGGAGAAGGTGAAGGAGGAGGTGAAGAAATGGGAGGAGGAAGAGAAGGAGTAGGTGAAGGATGAGATGAAGCAATGGGAGGCGGAGAATGTGAAGGTGCAGAAGGTACAGAAGGAGGTGAAGAAATAGGAGGAGGAGAACGTGAAGAAGAGGTGAAGTAGGAGGAGAATAATTAATTGTTATAGAATATAGAAAAATAGAGGAAATATGCAGTCGTTTTATGGCATACTTTCAGCTACTTGGCTATCGAAATGCCTCCTCCAAACACAGATATCCTGTCGAGAAGCTTGTGGTATATTAAGTGCTAGCACGGTACGCTCTAACACACCAGAGTTACACAAGTTCTCACAAGCAGAAAAACAGTATCTGGCAGCCTGTCTCGGCCAGGGAATCGATACTGATATGGCTTCTCTCTGTTGCCAGGCAATCAATAATTCTGATCCGATACAGGGGCGTATCACAATGTGGAGAAGATGTGAGAGTCTTACAGCGTTCATTTACAGCGCCTTCCTGGTATCCCGTGAATTAGATTACATTTACTATTAGTTGATACAAAGGCGGCGACACATCTGTTTTACGCTGTGGGATACCTAAACATTCTCATTCCCTTTTGACCGTGTGAGATGGCGTGCCGTGACTGCCCACGCGATTCGAGGTGCCAAATGATGATGACGATGATGACTACTTAAATTCAGATACCATAAAGGCTTATATTAAGCAGTATCCTTGCTTACTTGCAATTTCTGTCTCAAATTGATGTTACTTTAACTCCGTCTGTGCATATAAATTGCCGTCCTTTGATTAGCTATGCCGCTTGTGTTCAAGGTTCATTCAGCTTTACGAAGATATGTGCGTGATCATTTGCAGTACCCACCCAACTCAGGATGATGTTGTTCGTATAGAATGAGTCAATTCAGTACTACGCATATACCTGCCGGCTCTGTGGCCAAGGGGTTACTGACTAAAAAGTCTTTGCTTAAAAGTCGACAGGGTCGACTTCATTGCACCGGGATTTTATCCCATATGGCTCGGTCTCTTTCCACAGCGCTGAAAGCGTCGCACAAAGCACGAACTCCGTAGCTTTAGCGACGACCCATGGAGTCTCCGAAAAATTTCACTCGTGAACCGAAGGACTCGGCCCGGAATCGAACCCACAAATTTCGGAGCCCGAGTTAAACCACTTGACCACTTCGCCACGGAGACTCCCTCATACCGAGTTGGAAACACAGCTGTGGACAATTTAGTAGCAGACCGACTTACGTTGGTTGTCATACAATATTATGAGTGCCGGGTGTTCAGAAAGCAATGGTACACTATTGAACGTAAACTTGCCAAGAAATCACAAACAGCCAAACATTTTGGGGTTGACTGCGACGTGCTATAAGTGATACACAAATAACTTATATTAAAGTAAATAAGTTAATTCAGCTCATAAAAGATCGTTCTGACTCCACAGCGATTTTCCCTGGGACTTAGGAAGATTTTGTTGCTCTCGCTCACTTTGAACTCAAGTGTAGTTAGCACGTACATAGCACTGGACTGAATTTTAGGTGCGGATTAGCTTTTCCTATTACCAGTGTCCCTCGCCATCAGGCGAACCCACTCCGACTTCAGAGGTACTTGTAATTTACGCCCACAAGTCAAGAACGATAGGTCAACATTTTAGTCGAACTGTACGGTGTAGGGGTTGAACCCCTTACCTCGGCATCAGCACACTAGATGTTTAGAGCGCACCTTCTTGGAATAGAATCTATTGAAAATTAAGAACTTCAAATCTGCTGACGAAACATTGCAATCCTAGACCTAACCCCACTATTCCATGTGTTGTGCTGAACCATGACATAGCTACATCCTAATATGACTATTCACAGATGGGACGTTTCAGTACTGGTCTTGCACACCCAGCTGGTATCTGGGTATGGAGAAGGGAAGGATAGATCTGTAATACAGTGACCGTTGAGATGACACTTTATTTGAGGTCAGGAGAAAATTATCTACACATCAACCACACTCCCGACAGATGCAAGTCTTCTTCGGGGCCTAGACTACATTCAAGTTATTGCCGAAAGTCAGTCTTTAAAAGGCTGTTAAAAGAGTTTAAAATGCAAGCGGACTGACATCATTGCACCGAGTTTTATCCAATATGGCTCGATCTCTTTCCGCAAGGTGACCTGCTGAAAGCGCCGCACCGAGTACAAACGCCCAAGCTCCAGCGACGACTCCCAAGAGTCTCCTAGAAAATTGCACCGGTGAGCCGAATGTCGTAGCTCGGAATCGAAAACACAAATTTTGGATCGCGAGACAGGAGGCGCAACCACTTCGCCACTGGGACTCCTCTTTCAGAGGATTGACAATCAACCAAGGATGTCGCTACCAATCGGCAAGAATCAATTCTTATTGGACTACTTGGACCAGACCTACTGAAAAACCGGGTTCTGAAAAATGTATCGGGACCGCACATAGAATTTCGTAAACTACGGAAAACAAACTTGCCAGGAAATTACAAACAGTCAAAAATGTTCGGGTTGACTCCAACATAATGTAAAGGATATGCAACTAACAGCGTTTCCATGACAATGGCATGAGCGCGACCGGACAAAGGTTCGATGTCTGCTCTCAACATTCGCTACAAGAGTAAAAGACTAGCCAATTATTCCCCCGTGTATTCAGACCTACAAAAATGTATATAAACATGTCTAACAGCACATACCCACAGCAGATTCTAGCAATTGGACTGGTTTATCATAGCCCTGTGTCGTAACATTTCTACATGTGACTGCACGTGTAAGGAAAGGCGCTCATAACGATTACTGGTAACCTGCCACATCATTGTACTGAGGTCTAGTATATACATGGCCTCACACATACTACAACAACCATAGCTGCTGCTACAGTAATATTTGTGTCGAGACCTCACTTTTTAGGGTACACTGAATCACACAGAACTGGATTATATTTAACTACAGTTGCGGTGTTAAGTCTCACAACTCAGTTTCTACTATAACAGAGTAGCCTGTTATACGGGGTTTAGTTAGGTGGCACGGCGTGCAAGAGGAAAGAAATAAATAGCTGATGCACGCGTGAGCACCGTAGCTAGGTAGTTAAGGACGCTCACGTGCTGACGTAGAAGTAAACAGGGGTTAGTTACGACTCAGCCGCCAAGCCAGCAAGATGTATCTACTTTTATAGTCGCTGTATGCATTTTGATATCACTGAAGATTCTCCTAATAAACTGAGTCATTTATAGTCATCGTTGGCTTGACTTCCTACATGCAGTTGCTTTTAAGTCTTGTCGCACTGTTAGAAGACTCAAATTGGTGCCGTGACGCAAGATTCTGAAAACCTTGGGCTGTTGCGCGGAAAACAAATAATATCGGCACGGTAAGGAACGTTTTTTTTTAAACACACGTTACTGAGAAAGGAGGATCTTACCACAACATTTTCTCTAGTTAATTGGAAAGACAAAGCAACTGCATGTAGGAAGTCAAGCCAACGATGACTATAAATGACTCAGTTTATTAGGAGAATCTTCAGTGATATCAAAATGCATACAGCGACTATAAAAGTAGATACATCTTGCTGGCTTGGCGGCTGAGTCGTAACTAACCCCTGTTTACTTCTACGTCAGCACGTGAGCGTCCTTAACTACCTAGCTACGGTGCTCACGCGTGCATCAGCTATTTATTTCTTTCCCCTTGCACGCCGTGCCACCTAACTAAACCCCGTATAACAGGCTACTCTGTTATATTACCTTCCTACCCTAACAAGACTTTTCCCCGAAAAGTCTTAATTCCACAACTCATTTACCCCAAATCTATGACCCAAGACACTTAACCCAATAATCCCACACAATTAAAGTTACTTCTTCTTCGTTTCTGTAAAATCATAAGCAATCCGCTTACATATCTCGCATCAAACAATCTGAACTTATCTCAACTCCCAACTACAAAATTCACATACCTCTAACTCTAACCTGGAACTCTTATTCATCCCAACAATTTATCTTATAGCCAGCCGCCACGACCCTATACTCTATACTTCTTCTTCATTATAATATCCACATATATTATTTACATATCGTAAGTCTATATCACAAAAGCTCATCTTATAATACTCTTCGCAAAGCAACCCGCTTCATTTCATTGATAAAATGTCGATCGAAATTATGGTTAACAAAAATTGAAGATTATTATGTATTTCTACAACTTATCATACTCTCACTAACATCAACAACACAGGATAGACAGGAAAGTGGTTGGTGCGCACCGAAAGTAGTAAGAAGTAGTCACATTTATCACATTTATCCTCCCATGCACTCTCAAAACTTTATAAGATAAAGTTTTCAAAAACCCAAATCATATAATCTTCAATTATCTTCATAATAAATGCTCTTGTCAAAAGTTACGTCGATCTAAAACTCTCAGGATTAAAAAATATATTTCTACTCTCCAACCTGTATTATTTGCGCTGCTAACAACAGCCAGCAATATATGACTGCACTTTCCCCCTTGTTTATACTATGTTAGTATCTATCCTTTATCTATAACACACCTTCCCAACCTCCATGGCTTTATTGTTCCTATATTATGATTTCCACTTCTTCTTTCGTCCCCCAATTACTATTGCCCATGTTCGTTTACTCTGAACATACTTATTCCCAATATATATGATAAGCACAGCCGCCTCTTTTTTGAGTTAAACCACTCTCCTCCCATAATTTAACATGGCATTCAATCCATGTATTTCTATTAACGCTGTTTAATACAGCTCCTATTTCAACCCCTACATCCATGTATTTCTATTAAAGCTGTCTAATGCAGCTCCTATTTCAACCCCCCGACATCCATGTGTTTCTATTAACGCTGTCTTTACTCACAGCGAGCAACTGGTAACTATTTTTAGAACAAGTTCTAACAACTTAAAAATTTCTATACTTAATATTTAACAATGCAAAACGATTGAACATGATAACCAATCGTAATTTATAACAAAACACTTCCCCCCCCCCTTTTTGTGAACTTGCCTACTTAATCCACTCCCCATGGCTCTCAGTCCACGTTTATTCCAATCGTTGCTGACAACCGCAGCCATTTTCAATGCCAACTATATCCCTCCATGACTCTCAATCCATGTTCAATCATAATTATACCATAGCCACACACATTGACAATGGACATACTTTACTTACTTTCCTTTATAATTCGTTATTCATTATTTAATCCCCCAAAAACTGATATTCACAGTATATGATTACTTGTCGTACACGGCATTCAATCCATGTATTTCTCCCTAACCCATGAAGATCATTTCTTAAAGTTGCCTCATATTTTCTGAACATAACTCTGCATCCAGAACTCCCAAGGACCCTATTAACAAGTCTCTTTAATATGGACCAGTTCATATTTTATAACTCCCCACAACTGAACGCCAAAAGAAAAAACTATTTTAAACATGGTCAAGGCAACTCAAGAAGTAAAATCATTATAAGTTTTGCAAGTGAAAATAAACAAACAAAGTAATATGCAAGCTAAATAAAATCACAATTCATAAATAACTGGAGTCAAGACAAATCAAAATAGAACACTAACACCCCCCCCCCCCCCCCCCCCCCCCCTGGTATTCAAACATGATTTCATATATCCCCACATTTTTCAAAATAAATATACATAATGAAATAGTAATCAAGTTCAATTAAAATCAACTACTTATTGTAATCAAACATCATTAGTCTCTATTCTATTCACTACAAAGAACACAAGTCATGCCTATTCCAGTACTCTACAACAAGTTTAACATTTATCTGTACTGTGAACTACAGGTATTGTTTTATACCAATTACGATACTATAAAAATCTTAATACAATCAGCTATATGCCAAACCATCATTACATTAACAACAATTTTATCTCCTGCTATCTGCAGAGTATTTCTTACCAATCTATTTGCCATATCTCCTCTTCTTCAATAATGCTAGATTTTTCTCTATAAGTGCCATCTCTACGTCAATGTCCTCATTAACCCGAAGAGAACTTAAAATATCTTCCTTCATACTACTATTTCCGTCAGTGTCTGATTTTTCATCCAAATATTGATCTTCTGTATTTACATTGCTGGCGGCCTCTAATTTTTTCCTTTCTATATCCAACCTAATCTGTCTATCTTGGTTTCTTAATGACCTTTCTAACAGTGGCATATCCTCGTCACTTGATGAACTTTCTCTAATTCTCTTTTGTCTTTTAACTTCTCTTTCTTTTTGTCTATCTATCCTCCTTTTCACTGCTTGTCTGGTATTCTTAAACGGAGCGGTTACTTCCTCCTCCATAGATTCAACACTATTATAACCATCATACGTATTATTTTCTTCTCTCATAAGAGTTTTCGGTATTGTTTCCGCTTGTTCACAAGTTTCGTCGTAAAATGGTGTTGTTATTATTTGTTTTTGTACCAGTTCTTTTCCAAAATCCGAGAGTATCGCATATTTAACTCGTCTGACGAGTTGTCCATCTGAGTATAACCCTTCCGAATAATAATTATTATTATCATCTCCCTTATCCTCATTATCTCGTCTTAAATGCTCCACATGTGAACGTGCCACATGTCCTGTAATTTGGTTCTTGATACTATATGATACTGGACCTAGCTTTTCTAAAATGTAATATCCTGGAATCCAATGAGCATCAAATTTGGAGTTTCTTCTATGTTTCTTATAGTAAACCCTATCACCTACTTTAAATTCTTGTAGTTGTGTATTTTTATCTGCGTACTTTTTCTGCCTTTCTCTGGCTTTAATTATATTGATTCTCAACCTTAAATGTGCTTTGTGCATTTCTTGTAAAATCATTTCCTGAAAATCCTTCCCCATATATTTTCGTCTAGGTTTTAAAAGATTGTCAATTGGGAGTATTGGTTCTCTTCCGTGTAGCAAGTAAAATGGTGAAAAACCTGTCCCTTCATTTTGGTGTGTTCGTATCGCCCCCAGTGCTGGTCCCAAGTAAAGATCCCAGTCCCTATCATGTTCCTCTACATTTTTTGCTAGTATATTGTATAATGTCCGATGTTGTCTCTCATTTTTCGCATTTGAGGAAGGTCTATAATAAGAAGTTTTTATGTGGGCGATATTCAAATCTTGTAATAATTTCTCAAACTTCTTGTTTACGAACTCCTTTCCATTATCTGTGAGTACTGTCTGTGGGCAACTAAATCTTGGTATATATTCTTGTAGAAAAATATTAATAATAGAATCAGCGTTCTTATCTGGAATTGGATATACCTCTGGCCAAAGACTATAGCAATCCACGATATGAAGTAGATATACATTCCCCGATAACGTTTTAGGATGAGGACCTGAAATATCTAAACTCACTTTCTGCATTGGAAACTGAGGAATATCAGTTTCTTGTAAGGGACATTTAATTGTTTTCATATTTCTTAACCTACATTTCTCACATGCGTCAACGTACTTATAAACACTCTTAAACATATTTGGCCAATAATACTTTTTCTTGAGGGCTTTGCACAATTTGTCAGGGCCAAGATGACCATTTTCATCATGATATGCCCTCAAAACCTTGTTTTCTAATTGTTTCGGAATGTATTTCTTCAATTCCGCCTATTCACATTTTTCATTCATATATAATAATTTCCCATCTTGCTGTAACTCTATAAAATTCTTTTTGAAAGTGTTTTCACCTGTTTCTTTCAACTTTTGTTTAATTTATTACTCTTGGGTCCATTTCTTGTTCATTTTTCATATTAAAATGTAGTAACTGGGGTTCTTCCGCTAATGATTCAGAATCTTGTTCTGTCTGTGAACTTCCAAAATTTTCTCTATTTAACTTGGTATGTTTACTTGCCAGTTTCGGTCGTCTATCTCTGGTTCTCCCTCATCTTCAGTATCCTCATATATCTCTGGATATGGGATTCTGGACAATAAATCGGCACAGGTGTTCTATTTACCTGAAATGTACTCTACTTTTGCGTTATAACCTTGCAAATTCAACGCCCATGTTTGTATTTTCCTGTTTTGTACTGGGGCCTCTAGTAAAGAATTTAATGGCATGTGATCAGTTTTAATAATGAAATTGGCGTTATGTAAGTAATAATCTAGTTTCTGTAAGGCATAGTGTATAGCGTATGCCTCTTTCTCTACTGTCGCCCACTTCTTTTGAGACTTGCTAAGTTTGTGTGAGAGAAAGTAGATTGGTCTTTCGTTCTTAACTCCTGGTATTCCTGAATTTTCGCCTTCATATGGTTGCGTTAAACATGCTCCTTTGACATTATCTGAAGCATCTGTATATAAAATCAATTGTTTGTTTAGATCTGGATGTGCCAATAATGGAACTATTGTTAAACTATTTTTCAAAAAATCAAATGCTTTCTGACAATCTTCATTCCATTTAAATCTTGCGTATTTGCAAGTCAGGTTTGTGATGGGTTCTGCTATTTGTGCGAAATTTGGAACGAACCGACGATAGTACCCACACATACCGATAAAAGCCCTAACTTCCCTCACGTTGGTCGGAGCAGGTAATTCTCTAATGACTTTCACTTTGTCCTGATCTGGTTTAATTCCTTCTCTATCGATGATGTACCCCAAATACTTAGTTTCTGATTTTAGGAATTCACATTTACTGAGTTTCAATTTAACATCGTGTAATTTTAGCCTATCAAATACTAATTTTACATGTCTCAGGTGGTCTTGTACGTCTCCTGCGGTGTAGATCAAAATGTCGTCTATATATGCTAATGCGAACTTTTGCATGCCTTCTAATACTTGATTTATTAATAACATATAATGAGAAGGCGCAGTCCGTACCCCAAAAGGCATACGTAAAAATTCGTAAGAACCTGCGTGAGTACAGAAAGCACTTTTCTTCTGAGTATCTGGCGACATGGGGATGCACCAAAATCCTGACCTTGCGTCTAGCGTAGTAAAGAAGGTAGACCCATTAAGTAACCCCAAAATATCATCAATCACCGGCAGTGGATAAGCTACATTCTTGGTGATTTTGTTCAGGGCCCTGTAGTCACAGCAGAACCTGTGACTACCGTCCTTCTTGGTCTAGACTTACGATATGTAAATAATATATGTGGATATTATAACGAAGAAGAAGTATAGAGTATAGGTCGTGGCGGCTGGCTATAAGATACATTGTTGGGATGAATAAGAGTTCCAGGTTAGAGTTATAGGTATGTGAATTTTGTAGTTGGGAGTTGAGATAAGTTCAGATTGTTTGATGCGAGATATGTAAGCGGATTGCTTATGATTTGACAGAAACGAAGAAGAAGTAACTTTAATTGTGTGGGATTATTGGGTTAAGTGTCTTGGGTCATAGATTTGGGGTAAATGAGTTGTGGAATTAAGATTTTTCGGGGAAAAGTCTTGTTAGGGTAGGAAGGTAATATAACAGAGT
The DNA here is from genome assembly GCA_014155875.1 of Cepaea nemoralis. Taxonomy (NCBI): domain Eukaryota; kingdom Metazoa; phylum Mollusca; class Gastropoda; order Stylommatophora; family Helicidae; genus Cepaea; species Cepaea nemoralis. The sequence continues at coordinate 124,693 of JACEFZ010001445.1, forward strand.
AGCCTGTTATACGGGGTTTAGTTAGTTAGGTGGCCCGGCGTGCAAGGGGATAGAAATAAATAGCTGATGCACGCGTGAGCACCGTAGCTAGGTAGTTAAGGACGCTCACGTGCTGACGTAGAAGTAAACAGGGGTTAGTTACGACTCAGCCGCCAAGCCAGCAAGATGTATCTACTTTTATAGTCGCTGTATGCATTTTGATATCACTGAAGATTCTCCTAATAAACTGAGTCATTTATAGTCATCGTTGGCTTGACTTCCTACATGCAGTTGCTTTTGAGTCTAGTAGCACTGTTAGACTACGTCACTGAATGTTAAAGCCTAGTGGCCATTCTTCTTCCTCGCAACCAAAACTTGCCAACATTTTATGTATGCATGTAATAAGTCTGGCCCGGCCCAGAACAGACCAGGTCGCAAGAAAAGAAATCCTGCCACCATTGTGAACGTAACCCGGACCAATGTTGTAGCAGGATCCGTGGTATTGTAGTGGCTGGGTCGTTTGCGTTCCAGTCTGGTAGTCAAGTGGTCGAATCCATTCAGAAGCGGATATTCGTTTTCAATGACGTGGGCTGCCAGGTGAACCCGATAAAAAAGGAAAACCCAGTCGTAAAGGAATACCTTATTATGACTTGGGAAGTAAAGGGGGTCGTTGGGATATCGACCACATCACCCAGGGATTGCTGACTGGTATATATGCGGTTTGAACCTTATTCTCAAAACGAATCAAGGCGCGTAAAACGCTTCAAAACAATCACAAAAACAACTCATCTTTCCAATCTTTCTAGCCCTTGTTGCAGGAACTGTGTGTGTATGTCCCCCTTACCTGTTCTTTATTAATACTAGCGGCTATTATAACGCAGTTTAATTTTATTTTTTATCTTCTCATGAGATGGCCAAATTATTTTCAGCTGGCCTCCGTTATCTGTGTCAAATTTTCCAGTGTGTCCTGTCCGCTTTCAGCAAATCTTCAGCAATCATGTTGGTTGTCAGCAGTATTGTCAATATTCCTCCGTAAAGCTACATTGCTGTGGCCTCAATTGATTGCTGATGAATTCAGGAAAACAAAAACATGATCTTTTGATGGCAGCCTCCTGCAATCCTTGCGAAAGTGGGGATCTTGTAGCTTTGTAAACCCAACTGCAAACTTCTGGAAGGTTAGAGTTAACAACAACAACAGCGTCGATAACAACAACGGCGACGACAACAACAACGACAACAAAGATGACATCGGCGGCAACTACAACAAAAACAACAATAACAACTAGAATGATAATAATCATCATAATAATGTACTTTTAGTAAAAGACGGACGAGTCAGTGTAGTTGATATATAGTTACGCTGATAATGTGATAGGTCACGGCCGGACAATAGTTAGACACATGCCTTCGTCACCAGCCATGAAATAAAGCAGCAGGCCGCCTATTCCCTGTGCGTCCAGGCCTACAAAAACGTGACAGTACTGTCACATTACAGACCCACAGTGTGTGTGGGTGTGGGTGTATGTGTGTGTGTGTGGTAACAGCTGATTGTTAAAAACAAGAAGTGTTTCCCTCTCTGTCTGTCTCTCTCTCTCTCTCTCTCTCTCTCTCTCTCTCTCTCTCTCTCTCTCTCTCTCTCTCTCTCTCTATTTGCCTTTTTTTATTTGTGTTTTTCTTCTCTCTCTCCCTATTTATTTTTATCTTCATTTATCTCTCTTCTCCCACCTCTCTTTCTCTCTCTCTATTTATTTTTATCTTCGTTTATCTCTCTTCTCCCACCTCTCTCTCTCTCTCTCTCTCTCTCTCTCTCTCTCTCTCTCTCTCTCTCTCCTCCCCTCTCTCTCTCTCAAGGGCTTCTTCATTCCGTCAGCTTGTGTTTGTCGTATTTGATAGACAGGGTCTATTTCTCTCATAGCCCGACTCTCGTTATTAATTGTCCCCGAGGTTCCCAGTGACGAATACTCTTAAAGCTCTGCCTGAAACGGCCGAGGGTCTTTTGAAGAGTGTCTGAAGAACGCGAGACTTGGTGCTGATTGAGAGGAAGGCAGGAACGTTATTAAAATCTGGGAGAAATGATACAGACGTTTGGGGGTGGAGTTTGGGCTTCATTGTTTTTTTCTTTTCTCATAATTTATCTGGTGATTTGAATAGACAGATGTGATTCCTCACAGGTTCCACTGCGCTTGTGGCATTTGCACATTGGAATATTAACTTTTGTTGTATGTCAGCTTGGCTTCCTACATCCTCTAATTTAAACATTAAGATAATGATTTTCTAAGATATCGAACTATGTTACAAACTGGTCTTAACATGCTGAATTATATTATGCAAATAACACGATTAATAATTAGATATTGATTAGCCTTTAAAACAAACGTCCAACAGGGAAGCGATTAGAACACACATACTCTCAGTTTCTTCCTCTCTGTTTCCCTCTCTTTCTCTGCACTCCACCCCTTCCCACCCCTATTTCTCTCCAATACAATAAACTGTTTCATACGGGCACCCTTGTCCTGGTTATATATGTTGTTTTTCTATCGATGTTCTTCAACATTTATTGACCACTGTCTCTAATTCTCTTCTCTGTTACTTACCCGTGTCTCTAATTCTCTTCTCTAATACTCCGACCCATAATCTAATTCTCTTCTCTATTACTCACCCCTGTTTCTAATTCTGTTTTCTGTTGCTCACCCCATAGTCTAATTCACTTTCACTATTACTCACCACTGTCTCTAATTCTCTTCTCTATTACTTACCCGTGTCTCTAATTCTCTTCTCTATTACTCCACCCATAATCTAATTCTCTTCTCTATTACTCACCACTGTCTCTAATTCTTTTATCTGTTACTCACCCTCCTTGTCCCTGTCCCCAATGCATTTCTATATTACTCAAACCTGTCTCTAATTCCCTCCACCATTGCTCATTATTGTCTCTAATTATCTTCTCTATTGTCCATCTCTGTCTCTAAATCTCTACTCTGCTACTAATGCCTGTCTCTAATTCTCTTCTCTATTGTCCATCTCTGTCTCTAGTTCTCTACTCTGTTACTCATCTCTGTCTCTAATTCTCTCTCTGTTACACACCCATGTCTCTACGTCTCTACTCTGCTACTAATGCTTGTCTCTAATTCTCTTCTCTAGTTTTCATAAATGGCTCCTATTCTCTTCTCTAGTACTCACCCATGTCTCTAATTGTCTTCACTAGTACTCATCCCAATTGCTAATTCTCTTCTCTAGTGCTCACTCCTTTCTTTACTTTTTTCCTCTTTCGGCCTTCTTATATTTATTTTTCTTTGTGGGATTCACAGAAAACATAACACTAGTCAACTTACAATAAAATACTCTACATAAACATGTTGCAAGTCCTTTGTAGAACGTCGCTCTCATACGAACCCAACAGAAAAATGCCCAATCTCTAACCAGCTCTCCTGCCTCATTCATTTAATGACCACGTTATCAGCAGTGTCCTGTGTCCATCTTCATACTGATTGACCCTTGACTCTTCCTCCAGCATCCCGGCCTGCCATGACTGTTCTAACCACGCTGACGTTTCTAAAATGGCCATATTGTTTCGGTTTCCGAGACAGAATGATGTTTGTGAGCAAGCTTTTTCCGATAGTCAAATCCTGTAGATTGTCATTATTTCTCTTCCACTTGATCAACACTGTTTTAAGAACTTTCTATAAAAGAGACTACAGGCACGAAATAAATTCAAAGTCCCTCTGTCAAACACTGCCATGGTGTTGTTGAGTGAAATGAGTACTTTAAAGGCCCTTGAGACGCTAGAAATCCCTCAAAATGTCACTGCCAGCAGCGCCTTTAAAACATCTTAACTACCGCCTTAAACTGCAAAAGTACGAAAGGGGTTACATTCTGACATTACCATAGTTTTCAGTCAATTCAGTGTCATCCTCGCAGGCAAGGTCGGTTGGAATGAGTCTGCAACACTTTCTGCAGTGTATGTTCACATTGCAATCTTTTGGGTTTCTTCTAGTCCATATTGTGATGTTATCAACCAATGTAACTTTCTCTTCTAGTCCATTTCTTGATGTTATCCACCCAGTATGTAATATTCCCTTCTTGTCTGTCTCTTCATGTTATGATTGATTGATTGATTGATTGATTTAGGAACCGACATCACAGCATTCGGGGCAGTCCCATAAGCGCTCCGTCCCCATCCCCAGAAGCCAGCGAAGAGTTCCAACCCCAATAGTACCAGTAGCAATCTGATTATATGTGCGTCTCACCTTTCCTCTAAGCGTCGAGCATCGGCCAGATCCCCTCGTCACTCCTCGCTGTCGCATTCTTGCCAGACCATGGTGATCCATTTGCTCCTCCGAGGTGTACACGTGCTCCCACAAGGCCGCAACCACGTCTGCCTTATCATGCATCAATACTCCACCAAGTTTTGCAGAGCCAGCCAATCTGTCTGCCTGTTCATTCCCCAGCACACCAGCATGCCCCGGAGAAAAGATCCAGACGATGCTTGCCACCCGTGACTTCCGAAGCGAAGCAAGCCACTCTGCACGAAGCTTGCCTGTCCTCACCCTACTCAGCATGCTTTCTGAGTCAGTTACAATCACGATGTGTGTGTGTATCGTATTCTCCATCCAGCGGAAAGCTGCACTGACTGCCTCCACCTCCATTCTTAAGCTAGATGTTGTGGTATCACATCCAGGCTCTCCTGCACCAAACGTCGACCATTAGCCTTTGCCAAGAACCCCCAGGCACTTCTACTACCTCTCAACATCGAACCATCTGTGTAGATAATCACATCACCCGGGCGAGCATTATCCTGAATTAGTTGCTGGATTTCCACTTCCGTGGCCCCTGCTGGCCACTCCCTGCACTCCTGGCTCAATGTGATTATAACTCTGCACAAGTCTAACTGCTCCGCTGGCACTCTGACCCACTCCTCTCCTCGCCCAATGTTCTCCAAGGTGCACACCTGCTTGATCGTATCCTCCGCCTGAGCCATCCATGATTTAACTCTTATCAGTCGCTGGCCCTTATATGCCTCCAGCGCCTCATGCATCGGATGATCTGTGTCAGCAGCTACTCTGAGGTATGCCTTCGCCTGCATCACCTTGAGCCTACCAGCAACAGTCGGCAAACCAAGGATGTACCGCATACATACCACTGGGGTGTCTCTGGTGCATCCCAGAATGACCCGCACAACCTCATTCTGTATGCGCTCCAATCTCACCAGCTGACTCTTTGAGACAGTGAGCAGTCCTAGTCCATAATCAATCACTGAGAAGACCAAGTGCTGGTATAGTCTGAAAAGCATTATCTGCTCTATGTCCATTGCAGCCATAGTATTAAGTGCGGTGAGTCCCTTTTGAGATCTTGTCACAACCGTCTCTACATGATCCTTGAAGGACAGGCTCCTGTCAAATGTGATTCCCAGATACTTCAGTTTGTTCTCTCTGTTGACGCTTCCACCATCTATCGTAAGGCTTGGAACATCAGCTCTCACAATCCTGTTGTCCAGAGAGCACCACAAAACAGCTGCCTTTTCCGGGTGGATGACAGCACCCATTTCAGTGCACCAGTCAATCACTTTGTCTACTGTCGCCTATAGCTCCTGGGCTGTTTTCTCCCTATCTCTCCCCTGCCTATATGCAAGAATATCATCTGCAAATGTTAGTATCCTTCCAACCCCTGGTGCTTCTAGGTTTGCAATCATGCTCGTATACACGTTGAAGAGCACCGGTGAGACTGCGGATCCCTGTGGCAGTCCCGGGGTTAAAATATGTGGCTCTGAGGTCCATGCACCTAGACGGAGAGCAATCCGACTAGAATGTAGATGGCCGATATCCAGTTCACCAACCAGGGATTGACCCCCTTCTCCTTCAGTGCGGTCATCAAAATATCATATCGAACTCTATTGTACGCATCCTCGAGATCAAGCGCCGCCGCCATCGTTTCTTGCCAACTCTGGAACCCCTCATAAACGTTCTCTTCAAGTTATCAACCCATGTAACGCTCTCTTTTGACTTCCTATTCACCGACCCTTCTGGATCCAGCCTCATACACCCTTATGCCCAAGTTGTCTCCGATTTCATAGCTGCGTCTTCGTTCTGGTCAACTCCCGTCTCATAACCCTTATGCCCAGGTTGCCTCCAATGCCCAGTGTCCGTCTTCGTGCTGGTCAATTACCGCCTCATACATCCTTATGGCCAGGTTGTCTCTAATGCCCTGTTTCCGTCTTCGTGCTGGTCAACCCCCACCCCATACACCCTTATGCCCAGGTTGTCCCTAATGTCCTGTTTCCGTCTTCGTGCTGATCAACTCCCGCCTCATACACCATTATACCCTAGTTGTCTCCATTGTCCTGTTTCCGTATTCTTGCTGGATAACTCTCGCCTCATACACCTGTATGCCCAGGTTGTCTCCAATGTCCTGTTTTCGTCTCCATGCTGGTCAACTCCCGCCTCATAACCTTATACACTAGTTATCTCCATTGTCCTGTTTCCGTCTTCTTGCTTATCAAATCCCGCCTCATACACCCTTATGCCCAGGTTGTCTCTAATGTCCTGTTTCCAGTCATCTTGCTGGTCAGCTCCAACCGCATACACCTGCCCAGATTGTCTCCAATATCCCTTGTCATTCTTCGCGTTGGTCAACTACTGCCTCTCCCCTCTCCCCAGAAACTTGCTTTTCATAACCGTTCTTTAGAATCTTCATTGTCAATGCAAGACCAACCTCATCACAATATTATTTAACAGGAAAGATTGGAGAGACATCATCGCCGATGTCGGCTCCACCCCTAGCACCCGAAGAAGCAGTAGCAGCTGCAGCATCAACATCAGCAACAGCAGCAAAGTATCTTGGGATCATATTATGTGTCAAGACAATAAACGTGGGCGGTCATGTTTCGCCATCTCACACGATCATCAGAGTCATGGATCAGCTCTCTGTTCTTGCCTTGACCATGCTACGTGGCCAAGCCATCCAGATATTTACTTCTCTACTGTACCTTTGTTCTCTATCTCTTAATCTTGCCAGTTCTCACCCAGTTCTCTTGCTTAATTCTTCTTATAACGTGTCAAAAAAAATTTGACCATATAATTCTAATTTCTCTAATTAATTTACGGTTTTCAGTTTCTTCTTGTTGGATTTTCTCATTATTTTTTTCTCTGTCTGTTCATGGTATTCCTGGCATTCCTTCCTCCTTTTCCTACTTTGGTTAACCCGTTTCCTTAGTTTGGTTGACATATTTCTTGAATTTGTTATCAATATGTAATATTCTCTCACCACATGACATATATACATATATCACCAGAACTTTAAAAAAAAATCTACAGCCAAGACGTATTTATAACATATAAATGTTTATTTATAGTATTTACAGTACATTTTTACAAGAATAAAAAAGCATAATGTCATTATACGAAATGCTTTAACAACCTATCGGATGTTCAGTGATGTGATATAGAATAAAATCTAGTGTCCGGTATTGTCTCTACACTGTATTTGGTATCTGGCCATTGTTGCATAGCGTGTGTTAGAATGTCGTGTTCATGAACTGTTTTGATAAATTGTCAAAGTAGTGTCTATTATAAGGTCATGCGTGAACGAATATAAGGTCATGTGTTTCTCTATGTCTTAGCACTACGTGATGGCTATAATTAGCCTTGAACCTATAATTTTGGGTCTTAAATATCTTATACAGGTTCTCTGTCCAGCCTATTGAATGTGCTGAGTCTGGTCGATGAAAACCGTTGTACGTCAATATATGGCTGTTGATATTGTGATTTATTCTAAGGGCTGTCAAGTTGTCTCTATAGTTTTGTTGGATGTCCGTCGGGAGAGTATGTAGGGTT